>JAFVLL020021983.1:0-23393 GCA_021397915.2 Tor tambroides
CACCGAAATCTGCGTTCTGATTCGGTTCTAGTACATACCGGTTACATAGGTACCGGTGCCATATTGGTACTGGGTTTCGGTACCCAACCCTAGCTGTGAGTCAGAAGCGCCAGACTGTCCTTGCAAAGTTGGAATTGCCCCACTTTAAAGAAAGAGCCTTTGTGCACAGCTATCATTGTAGGCTACTCCCGGGTTCAGGAAATAGTCCTCCGTAAAATGCGCTGCACACACTCTAATATTTGGGTTGAACTGTTCTGGAACATTGTTGTAAATACAACTTAACCACTGATTTCTAGTTGTGTCCTCTTTTGGAAGCCCAAACAAAGTACTTTCGCTTTCACAATGAAACACAGCGTCTCCAGGACATGGCGCCGACAGCAGCAACAATACTACAGCGAGAATAAAAATCACGCCCTCTTTCTTTGCATACATTTGGGAGGTGTTTTGCAAATCTCCCCACATCGTGACGTAGACATGTGGGGGCGTGTTTAAATGAGCCGTTTTAGGAGGGCATGGCAGAGTCTTAACTTTTATAAAGAATATCCCTGCGTCCCAATGTGCATACTATCCACCCTATCTGCCCTAAATAGTATTGAAAATTGCTACTATCACATAGAATCTAGGATGGATAGTATGCACATTGGGACGCAGGCATTCTCTTTGGGTTTGAGACTTTAGTCTTTGCAACTTCAGGGATCTCATCTATGCACAAACAGCTTGTAACACTCCAAAGTTGAGAAAGGAAAAGTTGAAATTGCATCATATGACCCCTTTAATCATCCAAATTTTGCAGAATTCCATGACCATTCCATTTTTTATGCCTTTTATCCAAAGTGACTTAAAGGGATAGTTCACCCAAAAAAATGTTAACTGTCATCATTTACTCACCCTTAATTTATTCCAAATCTGTATGAATTTCTTTCAGTTGTAGAACACCATAAAAGATTTGAAGAATACTGGTAACCAAACAGCTGACTGTAGCCATTGACTTGCGTAGTATGGGAAAAATTACTATGGAAGTCAGTGGATACCGTCAACTGTTTGGTCACCAACATTCTTCAAAATATCTTCTTTTCTGTTCAGCAGAAGAAAGAAACTCATACAGGTTTGGAACAACATGAGGGTGAGGAAATGATGACAAAATTAACATTTTTGGGTTAACTGTCCCTGTAAATTGCACTCAGATATGTTTGATATATATTCAAGGTATATTCCCTGGGACTCGAACCCATCACCTAAGCATTGCTTGGCTTATAATGGATTACTTATAGATGACTGCACTAAAATGGCTTGCAACATGAGTTTGTTCATAAATGCCGGTCCCTAACCAGCAGTTTTGCGTGTCTTTAAAGTTGTTAGTGCGCTGGATGTTGTGCTAATTAGACTGCCACTTCTCTGAAGATTAGAAAAGAGCCGTGTCCACATACTGTAATTAGCAAGAAATCAATCCGTCACACCCGCTGAGACACGGAGGACGTCCAGATGGTTTGTATGGACTATAATGGACAGCGCATTTGAGGTAGAGATGCTTTGAGTTACAATATTGATCAAGAAGCTAAAGAGCATTTAATTAATGCAGTTTCGCTGCGATTGGCTCTCTGTCAGCACAAAGAGCTGCTGACGTTTCCACAGATGTCATGACGAGGAAACGACAGAAACCACGTTTTTCCAGCATTTTTGTCCACTTTGTTATGGAAAATCTGCATAATGGATTCAAACATGGTGAAATGTGAAAATCATCCTCATTTAGGTAGTTCTTTTGGCATTTTAGGCGGTTCATCATGCAATCACACTGCTGAGTCTTGTCTTAATGCCACAGTCAAAAACTAATGCTATCCCAAATCAATCCATCAATCCAGATGCTGTTTTTCCCAGTGTTTCTGTGATTTATTGTGATGGTTTTCTGTGAGGAGAAGCTCTTTGGTTTGTAAAATGTCATAAAAGACTATGCTAAACAAATGCACCTTGGCTGAACCCAGAGAAAGCCAAACACTGACCTCCACTGACCTTCTGGAAAGAAAGACAGTCATCTGTGAGGGAGTTTGCACTGTCTCAGAGAACGCTGTGAATCCACTGATTGCAATGAAGGTGTAGAGGAACGAAAGAATTTTGAGTCTCTCAGACTCTCTTTCAGTCTTTAGTACAGAGATTCACAACTTTTTTTTGTTTTGTTTTTTTGTCAGCCTAAAACCTTTGATGTAAAGTATTTAGTTAAAGTTAATATTTCAATAATTTAAAGGTGCTGTATGTAGGATTGACACCTAGCGGTTGAACTAGGTATTGCAGTCCAAATTCAAAATATTGGAGAAGGTTTTTTTCACCCGGCCCCTCCTCCTCAGACTTGACGCACACGCAGGTTGCCAGATTAACGACACCAACAGGAACGAGCGCACATGACGATGAATGAAATGAAATACGCTGTGTTTTCCACCAACTGGCAAGCCGGGGTGCCGAAATACAATTGGGTAAAGTGGCAATGGGCGGGTTTCACAAACCATAACAAACACAGACATTCCGGGCCGGAATGCACATTTTCAAAGGAGAATAACTGACTGTAGCATTGTTTTTCAGATAAACAAGTATGTTAACTTAGCATGTTTCTTAAATATCTGCAAACATATTATGGTATTTTTATGCTTTAGTAGAGTCAAAATCCTACATACAGCACCTTTAACAGCACATTTGTCTGTCACTGTTCTTGTCACATTGTTTAATGGTTAATGGACATGCAGGTAAATAAATAAAATAGGCCTATTTTTTATTTTTTTTAAGTTTTTTTTATTTTTATTTTTAATAGGTGTTTTATTTTTGTGTTTTGTGTTACATGGTAAGCTATTTTTTGTATTTTATATTTATAAAATTTTATCAACTACAGATTAATCTGCAGGTGTAAATAGAAGAAATTTCGATAATTAGTCAGTTAATTATTCCTTTCATTAAAGAGTTAAAGGAGCTTTTTGACCTTCTTTGAAGTGTTTAGAATAAAATTCTTCAATTTCAATTGTTGTAATTATTTATTTATTTATTTATAAATTAGCAGTGCAGCTAAAACATATTTTTAAAAGTTTGTTTTATTATTTATTTGTGTTTGAGAATGGTTGTTTTTTCCTTCTGTCAGAGGAAGCATTATTTTAACCAAAACAGCTGTTGCATTCAAGCAGATTAAAAATATTTTACAGAAAGGCGGTAAAAATCTACTAAAATATTTTCCACATCATTATATTAACAGCAGAAAATATTCACTTATGTGCAACAATATAACAATAAACAGCAATAATTATCTTCATACACACACTTCTCTATTTTAGTCTGTTTATTAATTTTTTTAATTTGATACATTGTAAAAAAAAACAAAAAAAAAAACAAATTAATTGCTAATGACTTTATTATATTTATTTATTCATCATTTTATAGGTCAAAAATGCCTTCACAGTTTTTGTAGTCCTGGTTTTTTCCTCTAAGTCTAGGTTTAATCTCATGGCTGTAGACAAGACTAAGGCTGGATGAGTGAGTCAGGTTTTAATATCTGTTATAAAACAGCGTAGTGACTTTTTTCCTGTTGTAAGGCAATGAGTCACTGGGAATGGGGTTGTTTCTGTCTGGACAGCGTTAGGGTTTGGTGCTTTGGTCCGTCTTTGAGCACATACACCCCTGCCAATGACGTAATCTCGTTTTAGACTCAACTCAGTTCTCCTTCTTTGCTGTAGATGTTGTACACATATTGTGAAGCTTAACAGGCTGAAAATATTTCATATCTTCTATTATTTTATTCAAATACATTTACTGTTGTCATTATTACAGATTAATAATGTAGCAACTTTTCCTTGGCGTATTTGCAAAAAAAAAACAGCATGAAGTCACTCGCCACATCAAAGTCTTCTACGTCTCTTCTGACATAAAACCAGTGAGTTCCTTCATGATTTTGTTTGATTTGACTAACATCAAATACATTTAAACAATGCATCAGGTTGCGGTTGCATTTTGTTAAATGAACATGCATTTTCTGTCAAGTCATCTTTATTTATACAGATTTTTTAAAAATTCTGATTATTTCTAAGCAGCTTCTCAGTTTGGTTCAGTAATAAAACAACTTTGAAAAATTATTCAGGAAGCTTTTTTTGGTAAATGCAAATGCAAATAAAAAATTATTTTGGAAAAAAATATATATATTTAAGTGTACCATAAGTTTATTATTTTTTGGGTAAACATGCATTTTCTGTAAAGTTGTTTTGAAAAAAAATAAATAAATAAAAATGTTTCAGTTGATTTATTATTTGTTTGGTAAACATGCATTTTCTGTAAAAAAAAAAAAAAAAAAAAAAGGCAAAAAACAAACAAACAAAAACACTTTAAAACTAATTTAAAATGATCCAGTAGGTTTATTATTTTATGGTAAACATGCATTTTGTGTGAAGTTGTTTGGAAAAAAAATAATTTATTTAAAAATTGTTCGTTTTTTTATTTATTTTGGGGGTAAACATTTGTGAATTCAAACATTAATTTTCTTTTAAGCAATTTTGTAATGAATTGAATTGAAGAAGTTTACTATTTTGGGATAAACATTCGTTTTATGAAAAGCTAAAAATGAATTGAATTGAAAGTGATCCAGAAAGTGGGAAACAGACAGGCAGGATAGATTAAGTTTCGTTTGCTACATCTGAATGTTTTAACTGTGTCTTATTGTTTCTAAACTCAGTTTGTAAAGAGTGGAAGGCTTGGCATGATTCCTCGGCTTTAAGTGTTGAGTGGTGAAGACTGATGGTAGTCTGAATACTCCCTCAGTAGTCAAATACCTTCAGTGCCATTAAAGTGAAAACTTTCACTGTTTTACTATGGTAAAAGCTGTAGCGTGTCACTGGACCTCTTCGGTGCTAAAATATAATGGGGGAAAAAAAACGTTTTGCGAAAACTTGAGTGTTTAAATCTTTTTACTTTTACTTTACAGCCACTATTTTTTTGGAACGTTACCAAGAAAAACAAAGCAAAGTTTTGGTTGTTTGGGTAAACCACGCTTCCTGTGCGAGATCGGTAGAGTATTTTTGTAGAAACTGTTCTGGTGCTTTGTGTTTTGTGGGTAAGATGCAAGGAGATATGCAGGAACAAGTCTGTTCGGGTCACACACACACACACCACCCACAGGGAGGAATGTGAGGGCTTGAGATCCCAGCATTCCTGTTTTAAAGAGCGCCTCGTAGTTGCCATGGCGGGATTGTGCTCGGAATGGCTGCCTGGAGCAGAAAACCATTTAACATTCAATCATGAATAATCTAATTACAATTTGCATGAACAGAACAATTGTTGGACAGCTGGGAAAGTAAATGAGTGTTTATTGAAAGAGACTCAATATTTTACATGAGAATAATTATTTTCTTCTCTGAAATGCATTTGTTAAAAACTAGTACTTTAGTTTAGTTTTAAGTTTGTAAATGAGTTCTGTTGTAATTAACAAGTATCAGTGCTGGATACTAAGTGTTTATGTAAATGTTGATGGTCAAAGAGATATGATAATAAGTAATATATTTTTATCTTTGAAATGCAAGCAAGATATTTTTCCAAAAACCTTTGTCCAAAAACTTAGAAGATCCAAAAAAAGGGTTTCTGTAGCTCTGAAAAAGGTCTTAAAAAGTAGGGATGCACGATATTAGATTTTTGCCGATATCCGATATGCGATATTTTTCAAATCCTTTTGAAACAAGTCTCTACTGTGCGGAAATTGTAAACAGTTTATTTTTAAATTTGGTTAGCTTTGAGCAAAAACTGATTTGCTAGAAGTAATAAACTTTATTACAGTTATTTTTTTTAATGAGAGTACATTGAAAGCCTTGAAAATAACTGTAAAAAAAAACAATCTCTGCTGTTGTTTTTTTGTTTGTTTGTTTTTTGTCAGAAGAGATGTAAAAAACCTTTTAAAGCTCCTTATATTTAAGTTTTCATAATCCTTTTGAAAAAACAAATATTACAAATTACACAATAAATCTGTAAATATTAAATTATTTAATTTGCAAGTGTCATGTTTGTGACGTTTATTCACGTAAGCTATAGATTCTGACCTTTAAATCAAAACAGATTCATCATTTTATGACATCGATACTGCTCTGTTTATTCAGAGACACAAGTATCTTAATGATATTTGTATATTTTACTTTTACAAGTAGGCCAACAGCGCCCCCTAAATAAATGAAACGTCTTACCGGACAGGCATTAGGACCCGGGAGAGGCTGCCGCTGCTGCTACTGTACTCGCTAGAAATTGTTGGCTCTCTCACACACCGGACGCGTCATTCTGTGTGCATTCTCAAATTAAATGTGGCGATCCACAACAGTGAATGGAAACATTATTCATGCAAAAGTTCACTTCAAGAATGACCACACTGCTGACGTGATCTTATCACTATCACACCCTGAGCGCATGCGAGTTGTCCGTCTTATCGGCAAGACATATTGGCTTTTTTTTTTTTTAAATCGGCCCGATGCCGATGTTTACATTTTAAGCCATTATCAGCCGATTCCGATAACGTTCCGATAATATCGTGCATCCCTATTAAAAAGTATTAATTTGCCCCTTTCGCAAATTAAGGCTGTAAAGATATTAAATTTGAGCGGAAAGTTTTAAATTCAAGTCGTGGCATTAAGACCAAGTAAAGAAAATTAAATTTTGCCTTCATTTAACCTGCAGAAACCATGCTTGTTTTAAAGTCCCCCTGTAGTGAAAATCAAGTTTTTTATGTTGTTTATTTGTCTATGTGGGGTTTTTAATATGCTTTTAGACAAACCATGTGCCAATCCATTAATCAACACCATTGTTGAGTATTTTCTCCTTAAAACGGTAGTTTCCCAAAGGCACTCCCAGAAATGCGGCTTGAAACAGTCCTCGGTTTGCTACGTCACAAACCAATAGCCAATCACGTCAAGGGATCGAAAGCATGCAAAATATACCAATTCCAGCACAAAACCAAACATAAATTAGAGCAAAAAACCCATGAAGCCGTGGTTTAATGTGAATTTAGAACCGCTAACTTGCATTATAACCCGCGGCAACGGTGTAAAAGTAGCCCGGAGTCAGACCCACCTCTCCCGCATCGGCGTCTGCACGTCACACGCGTTGCTCGCGGGCGCGAATTAGAATCACAAATGGCTGCATTCAGTCTTAACGGCATTTTGAGGACACAACATCGTCAAGTAAGTAACTTTAGCGAATGTTACAGTATTCACTGTAGTTGTCCGCTAGTAAAAACATAGTTTTATCAGTCATTATCCGTGTGTGCCATTGTTTTGCGTTTACTACAGCTCAGTGGATCAGGAGGCACTGGCTTGCTGCGACTGAGTGGAGGCGGGGCTAATTTTCATATTCATAGATCCGCATATAGTAAATGAGGCAAGGGTGTAGAGTTACACTCAAGTTATTTTAAGGCATGAGAAAATTATTTTCACAAGAAAAAACATTTAAATATGTCATTTTGATGATCAAAGATAAGTTTTAAGGGATAAAATATTTGACTATAGGGGGACTTTAAGTACTGATAGTGAAGAGTGTTTATTTAAATCTTGTTGGTCATGTGAGCTCATTAAAGGGATAGTACACCCAAAAATTCAAATTCTCTCATCATTTACTCACCTACATGTTGTACCAAACCCGTAAGACTGTGGTTACTATTAAGAGACTTTTAATGAAACCTCAGCAATTTCTGTCCCTCCACTGAAAGTTTTTGAATATTCTAAATTTTGGTTTCCTGGACTTTGAATGTAGGGGCAGAGAAATGTCTTCATTTGTGTTTCAAAGATCAACCAAAGGTTTATTGGTTGGGAATGACATCAGGGTGAGTAAATGACTTGAATGAATTTTCATGTTAGGGTTCATTTAACATGTTTGTAATGTCTAAGTTTAGTTGTTTTTGCATTTTAATTTCAATCAATTTTGTGGTTTGGACAGGAGAGGAATTTCTGTAAATTCTGTAAAATGTCATGTAGAACATCTAAACTCTTGTTTGATGAGAGAAGAATTCTGTTTTCCACAACATGACCTCAAGGAACGGATTTGTCACTCCAGAAAAGTCCGGCAGATGTTGTTGATAAAGTGTCTCGTTCCGCTGCTCATTCATGACTGCTGCGCATCTGAATGGAGCTTCAGTTCTGTCGTCACGCTGCCAGTGGGCAGATGTTTTACTTGAGCACAAATCATAAGGCCAGATCATGTGGTGTTCTTATCGTGTGTTTTGTTGGATGTGGAAAATGTTGCTTTTTATTTTTGTTCATAAGTGAATTGTTTAGTGTAGTTTGCGTGCCACATTTTACTTCAGGCTCTAATCAAGAGCAGATTTGCCCACTAGAGAGATTGCAGTTTACAATAAGGTTTCAGTTGTTAACATTAGTTAACTTCGTATTAGAAGCAACACCCTCTTTCCAACACACAAATATATAATAGCCTAAATCATCATCAGACATCTAAAAAAGCCATTTTATTTTTAGCTTGCATTGCCCAGTCCTAGTGACATGAATTTACAGTAGTGGAAATGCATTTGAAAAATGAGGGTGAACTAAAATTGTAAACTAAACACTTTAAAAAGTTCAAAAAGTCCCATTAATGGTTTAATCAAATAAATAATGAACAGATGTCAGCATTTACCTAATACATTTTTAAAATCAAAAGCTGTTAACATTAGTTAGTGAACTAACATGAATAAACCCCTGGTTATAGTTAACTAAAACCATAAAAAAACGTTTTGCTTGAAATAAACTTTATAATAAAATAAAATGTAAAAAAAGTTCACATTTTTAATTTAGTTTATTGTTGTATGGTAAAATAACAAACCAAAACAGAAATAAAAATGAATAAAAACTATATATATACATTCAAATGAAAACAGGAAATATTAAACTAAAAACTGATTCAAAATAATTAATGCAAACTATAGTAGTATCTCAATGATACTAAAATTACACTAAAGAGTTTTATTCTTATTAACTAACGTTAGGCAAGAATAATAAATACTTTACAAATTTGTGCTCATTGTTTGGCCATGTTAGTTAATGCATTGTGCTAATATTAGTGCTAATACTAGTGTGGTTTTTGATTGGAAAAACAGATTTAATGAGATTAATTTGAAATTAGTTTAATGAAAACAAAAACTATTGTTGTTAACTAATAAGTAAAAATAGGAGTTTGGAAAAACTAAGTAAAAAAAAAAAAAAACCATTAGACAAGAGCCATCGGTTTAATTGACATGCAAAATGTTAGCAAAGACTATAGAAATACAAAGACGGTTCACTCCTATACTTATGAATGGGAGAAACTGTAACGCAATATGGCAGAATAGTCCCGCCTTCTAAATGAAAGAGCCAGTGGTTGATTGGTCAAGTCATTGCATCACTGCAGTGGCCGTTAGACGCTCCGGTTCCCATAGAAACCTGAGGCTGGACCATCCGATGTGTATGTGCAGTCATAAACGCGTTGGAGCTACGCATGCACATTGGCTGGTCTAGCCTGAAAAATAAGCTTTTAAAATGCTATTTGAGCATAAGAAACAACATTCGTGGGGCAGTTAATTTCAGATTTAATCGCAAGTTCAGTGAGCAGTTTTTGAGATTTCAGGATTCTCCCATTCATATAGCACTTGGTCTTGTTTGAGCTGCCCGGAGGCATTGCAAATATGGCGGCTGAATGAACGGACTTTCCTTGGAAGGGACTTTGGTGTTAGTTGTTTTGTTTCTTTTTTGATTAAATTTTCATTGAATGAAATTACTGTTAGTGTGTTTTAAGGAAAGAAAGCTAAAAATAACACATAAAAATGACAGAAAACTAGAAATTATCCAAAGATACAAATAAAATAACTTTATGAACAGCTGACATGAAAGGTAGGGTAGGCGATTTCGGAGAAGCTTGCGATAGCAAGCTAGTTTTGAAAGCATAAGATCCCACCCTCCCTGCAAATCAGTCTCCAAAGCCACGCCTCCTCCAAAACACAAGAACATGCACAGACAGAGCAGAGGCTAAGCAGTGCTGTCAAATTACCTCATGTCTCATTCACCGCTGAAAAAACTTTACAGTACAAAGCACATAATACTATAACGCCTTCCATTCTTGCTCAATCTGCAATAGCGCAATGGAACGTGCTGATGGCGTATCATGTCTGCGTGCACAGAGGTATGCAAATACATACGTTGACAGGCAGGTAGGACAGCCTGTCGTTGCCCTCGGACTGAGGGATATGATTGGACGAGCATTTTATGGTCCTATGCCTTCCACAGACATAAGTACATTTAGACCACTTAACTTTGTGATTGCTATCAGGATGTGAAGAGACTTTCAACCAGCATGACTTTTTTTTGTTGTTGTTGTTGTTTTTTACCAAATCACCTACCCTGCCTTTAAGTAAACTAAAATTGAAAGTAAAGTGTCAATCACATAAGCAATAAAAACTGATTTCAGATTAGCACAGTTTCTTCTCACGGCTTTAGTTTCTTAAATTTGAGTCTGGATGTTGGCTGTAACTTGACTCAGGACGGTGTTTATTCCAGACACGTACGAATGCCGTCTCTGTCCTTGAATGAAGGCAGAATGAAATCCTCCTTTCATTTGTTAGTGAATAAGCAGGATTCGAGATAATTGAAGACGCTGGGTGTGATTGGTGTGCATGTGTGCTGGCCTGTGTGCCAGGTCTGCAGGGGCCTGGCGCAAAGTTTAGTACAATGTTTGGCACAGAAACACCGCGCCCAGTGCCAACCATATGGACCGTGACGCCGACTGGCCCTCGTCCACCACAGAGGAAAATCTCTCCACCGTTTTTGAACTCCTTCAAGGGGGCGCTTGTGTTCTTTTAGAAATGTACCAGTTTTGATGTGTTTTCTTTCCCTTTTGTCCTCTCAGGTTAACAAGTAGTTGTTTATGAATTAAACTGATATAATTGTCTTTCTACAGCAGTGTCAAGAATTCATAACTTGGAAAAACTTGAAGCAATGCTTAGTTAGCCTAATTGAGAAAGATTAGAAGAGTACATGCACTTAATTTTATTTTAATATTGTTATAATTATTTATAATCATTTTGGAAGAAGTATTTGGGATTTTATTAATGCATTCAATTCTTCATTATTTAGTTTGCAGTGGAATGAAAACTAAATACATCAGATTCAACGAACTGGTTCAAAACAATTGATTCAACAGTTAATTTGCATCCAAAATGTAAATCTCCATGTTTCTTAAATTTATTTATTAAAGTGTCTTTAAATATTGCTGTTTGTTAAGTTAAATATATTAAATATAATTAGTATTGTGAGATATAGTGAATATTGAATCAGTATCAAAAAGCCAAAATAGGAAGATGTAATATTCGTATTAATTTATATTCATATTTTAAATTTTTCAATATCCATTGTTTTTTTATATATATATATATATATATATATATATATATTATATATTATATATTAATTAAAAATAAATAAAAACAAACATTTATTAAAATAAATGAATAGAAATATTATATCTTATTAGTTTATAATAATAATATTGATATTTAGCTTTTTTAATAAAGGGATTTTTCAATTGCATTTTGGAAGAATTGTGATTTATTAGTACATTTTATTAATTATTGAACATGATGTCTTATTGTAATGCTGTGCTTCATGATTAGCATTGCTAAAATAACTGGTTTCTGTGTGAGCTGTGTTTGGTCATGTTTTGGTGGGTGAAGTGACTTGTTTACTCGTGGGACTGTTAGTGTTAACACTGAATATTAGTTCGCCAAGGTGTGGTTAATTTTAGCATCACTTAGAGACCTACTTATACTCCTGGGCTTTATTGCCACAGTCGTCTTAGTCAAAGAAAACTTCTGTTTGACGCACATTAACAGTGTTTACATGCATTTAATAAACCGATTACTTATTGAACTGACTGCACATATAAACATCCTAAACTGAGAATTTCTCTGTTTCTTTGCATGTTTTTGTGATTTCAGTTTGCATGTAAACACATTTAATGTACTTGTTCACTAGGATTTATTTGTAAAACATGAGCTGAATGTATTTCTGTGTTAATTGTTTGCAAAAACATTCATGCATGGATTGATATTATGATTTCAGACCCCTCTTTAAATGTTAAATGCCCTCTTCTCTGCCTTAAACGCTCCACCCATGTGTTTTGGAAGCAGATGTTGTTCTTAGGTTCATGTTGATGCTTGTTCGATCCATAACGATTATGTCTCTTAAGTTGCATAATCGCTTTCCTCTCTTTCTCAGGTGCACGTTTCGGTTCCCCAGTACAAACATCAAGATCACGTTCACTGCGCTGGCGAGCGTCAAGCGTGAGAAGCAGGAACCGGAGTCTCCGGTGAAAGCAGTTCAGCCACAGATCTCCCCTTTAACCATTAACATCCCAGATAACATCGCTCACCTCATGAGCCCCCTGCCCTCGCCCACCGGCACCATCAGGTACAAACACTTTATAAACAACACACACCATCAGGTACAAACACTTCTTTACCAACACACACCATCAGGAAACACTTCTTTACCAACACACACCATCAGGAAACACTTCTTTACCAACACACACCATCAGGAAACACTTCATTACCAACACACACCGTCAGGAAACACTTCTTTACCAACACACACCATCAGGAAACACTTCTTTACCAACACACACCATCAGGTACAAACACTTCTTTACCAACACACACCATCAGGTACAAACACTTCATTACCAACACACACCATCAGGTACAAACACTTCATTACCAACACACACCATCAGGTAAAAACACAGCATTTCAAACACACACCATCAGGAACAAACACTTCATTACCAACACACACCATCAGGTACAAGCACTTCATTACCAACACACACCATCAGGAAACACTTCTTTACCAACACACACCATCAGGTACAAGCACTTCATTACCAACACACACCATCAGGTACAAGCACTTCATTACCAACACACACCATCAGGTACAAACACTTCATTACCAACACACACCATCAGGTACAAACACTTCCTTACCAACACACACCATCAGGTACAAACACTTCTTTACCAACACACACCATCAGGTACAAGCACTTCATTACCAACACACACCATCAGGTACAAACACTTCTTTACCAACACACACCATCAGGTACAAGCACTTCATTACCAACACACACCATCAGGTACAAACACTTCTTTACCAACACACACCATCAGGTACAAGCACTTCCTTACCAACACACACCATCAGGTACAAACACTTCTTTACCAACACACACCATCAGGTACAAGCACTTCATTACCAACACACACCATCAGGTACAAACACTTCTTTACCAACACACACCATCAGGTACAAGCACTTCATTACCAACACACACCATCAGGTACAAACACTTCTTTACCAACACACACCATCAGGTACAAGCACTTCATTACCAACACACACCATCAGGTACAAACACTTCCTTACCAACACACACCATCAGGTACAAACACTTCTTTACCAACACACACCATCAGGTCCAAACACTTCATTACCAACACACACCATCAGGTACAAACACTTCATTACCAACACACACCATCAGGTACAAACACTTCTTTACCAACACACACCATCAGGTACAAACACTTCTTTACCAACACACACCATCAGGTACAAACACTTCTTTACCAACACACACCATCAGGTACAAGCACTTCATTACCAACACACACCATCAGGTACAAACACTTCATTACCAACACACACCATCAGGTACAAGCACTTCCTTACCAACACACACCATCAGGAAACACTTCTTTACCAACACACACCATCAGGTACAAGCACTTCATTACCAACACACACCATCAGGTACAAACACTTCTTTACCAACACACACCATCAGGTACAAACACTTCTTTACCAACACACCATCAGGTACAACACTTCTTTACCAACACACACCATCAGGTACAAACACTTCTTTACCAACACACACCATCAGGAGCAAACACTTCATTACCAACACACACCATCAGGTAAAAACACAGCATTTCAAACACACACCATCAGGAACAAACACTTCATTACCAGCACACACCATCAGGAGCAAACACTTCATTACCAACACACACCATCAGGAGCAAACACTTCATTACCAACACACACCATCAGGAACAAACACAGCATTTCAAACACACACCATCAGGAACAAACACTTCATTACCAATACACACCATCAGGTACAAACACTTCATTAGCAACATAAACCATCAGGAACAAACACTTCATAACAACACACACCATCAGGTACAAACACTTCATTAGCAACATAAACCATCAGGAACAAACACTTCATAACAACACACACCATCAGGTACAAACACTTCATTATTGACACACGACATCAGGAACAAACACTTCATAGCAACACACACCATCAACAATTAATGTAATTTTTCTTTTATTTTCTTTTAATTTTTTTTTTACTTTTAATGAAAACATCACTGGCTGAATGATAATTTATACTTTATGTAGCAGAATGCTATGAAACCTTTCTCTTTTTAAAAAAGATTTCAAGTGCATTTGGAACAGAAGCTGTCTCCTGTGAAGTTTTTGTGTGTTTGCATTTGAATTGTGGCTGCAGCTGTGTCCTTTATGGGCTACTTTTGATTTGATTGATTTAATTGAGTTTGGCTGCTACACAAATGAGGCAGTTTCCTGTTCTGCATAGAAAATTAAACTTCCTCCTTTCCTGCGGTCCATCTGTTTCCATCGCTCTATTTCAGATGATGGTTTTGAAGTGTTTGATAATACATTTCCCTGCCATTTCTCTGTCAGCGCTGCTAACTCATGTCCGTCCAGTCCGCGTGGTGCGGGATCGTCCGGTTACAGACTGGGCAGGATCGTGCCTGACTTGCAGCTCATGAATGATAACTCTCAGTCTGAGAATGACAAAGAGGCATCAGAAGGAGACAGTCCAAAGGTGACAAACACTAGTTAAGAATAATTATACTTTTGAAGGAAGTCACTTATGGCTCACCAAGGCAAAATTGGGAAATATTATTGCAATTTAAAGTATTTTTTTTCAGCATCATTACTCCAGTCTTCAGTGTGACATGATCCTTCAGAAATCGTTCTAATATGCTTTAATATTTTTGTGAAAACTGTGATCATTCTATTGTTTTGGGCAACTGTGATTAAAAAAAAACAAGAAAGGAAGAAATGTAATACTGTCATTTAGCAAGGATGCATTAAATTAACCAAAAGTGACATTTATAATGTTACAAAATTGTTGTATTCAAATAAATGCTGTTCTTTTGAACTTTCTATTCATCAAAGAATCCTGAAAAATAAAATGTATTACAGTTTCCACAGAAATATGAAGCAGCACAACCGTTTCCAACATTGATAATCAGAAATGATTCTTCAGCAGCAAAAAATCATATTAGATTGATTTCTGAAGGATCATGTGGCACTGAAGACTGGAGTAATGATGCTGAAAATTCAGCTTTGATCACAGCAATAAATTACATTTTAATATACACTGACATACTAAACAGCTATTTTAAATTGTAATAATATTTCACAATTTTACTGTTTTTACTGTATTCTTTCAAAAACAATAAAACTCTTTAATTATTCAAAAAGTGTGACAAGGAGTCAAAAATTTTTATTCTGACAGAGTTTAAATTAGTTAATCGTAAAGGTCAAATCTTCTAATAATCTGTCTCTGTTTCTCTAGGACGACTCCAAACCTCCGTATTCATACGCTCAGTTGATCGTTCAGGCGATCACGATGGCGCAGGACAAGCAGCTAACACTAAATGGCATCTACACACACATCACCAAGAACTACCCGTACTACAGGACGGCAGATAAGGGCTGGCAGGTCAGTATGACACCGTCAGATCAGCTGAAGACAATGCTGTTTGAAGATGTCAGTTGACAGTATGAATGAATTTCTCTGTTTTAGAACTCAATCCGTCATAACCTTTCACTGAATCGGTACTTCATTAAAGTCCCACGCTCACAGGAAGAGCCAGGCAAGGGCTCATTTTGGAGGATAGATCCATCATCTGAGAGCAAACTCGTGGAGCAGGCATTCAGGAAACGCCGGCCGCGGGGCGTCCCATGCTTCAGGACCCCGCTGGGACCCCTCTCATCCAGGTCAGGGTCATAACACTGACCATTATAACATACGATTTTCTTCTTATCAACAATGAAAACAGTTGTGCTGCTTCGTATTTTTGTGGAAACTGCGATACATTTTGTTTTTCAGGATTCTTTGATGAATATAAAGTTCAAAAGAACAGTATTATTTGAAATAGGAATCTTTTGTGACATTATAAATGTCTTTACTGTCACTTTTGATCAATTTAATGCATCCTTGCTGAATACAAGCATTCATTTCTTTTGAAAAAAATCTTACTGACTCCAAACTTTGAGCAGTAATGTATGTAAAATGCATTTAGACGTGTTGGTCTTTGATGACAGGAGTGCCCCGGCGTCGCCCAATCACTTGGGTGTTCTCTCGGCCCACTCCAGCGGTGTGCAGACCCCCGACAGCCTATCACGGGAAGGCTCACCTGTTCCCATGGAGCCAGAGCCTGTCACTGCCCCGCCCCCTGCTGCTGCTCCCGCCACTGCCATCCAACCCAAACTAGCTGTGATTCAAGAGGCCCGTTTTACCCAGAACACCACAGGTACTCAAACAAGAATAAACAAACACTCACTTGTGTTGATCTTTTACTCCAATAAATTCATGATCTTTTTCTTTTTTCTTTTTTTTTATTTGTATTATCTATATTGGTCTGATTTAAATAATATTTGATTTATAATTGTAGACTAATCTATTTTTTTTAAATAATTACCAAAATAATTACCGAATATCGGTATCTGTCAGAATCTTTGCGACACTGTGTGTTAGTTTACAGTAAAATTGTAGACTATTTATTATTTATTTATTTGTGGGGGTTTTTAATGGGCCTTAAAAAATAATTACCGATTATAGGTATCTGTCAGAATCTGTGCAACAAGGTGTATTAGTTTACAGTAAAGTTGTAGAGTGCTCATTTAAATTTAATTACAATTTATTTGTATGTTTGTTTGTTTATTTTTGTGTTTTTGTTTAAAAAAAATAGACCAATTATCGGTATCTGTCAGAATCTGTGCAACACTGTATATTAGTTTACAATAAAATTGTAGACTACTTATTTAAATGTAATTAAATGTGATTTATTTATTATTTATTATTATCTGATTTGTTTGTGTTTTTGTTATGGGCCTTAACAAAAATAATTGCAGATTATCTGCAGGGATATTATAGTAAATTAAACAAACAAAAAAAAAAAACCCAAAAAACATTTTTGTTATTTCAAATAAAATGCAATTTAACTGAAACAAAAAATTAAATAAAAAACTTGCCAATGTAATATTTCTCATTTTTGTTTCATCTTGAACATTACTGAAGTAAAAATGAATAAAAACTGTATAGATGTTAAAAAACAACAACATTAAAACCTACAACAAAATTACTAAAACTTATATTTAAAATGGAAACTGAAAATCTAAACATAAACAGTTATTTTAAATTTAATAAAATCTATATAATAGGAGTGATACTAAAATAACACTGCTAATCAGTATCTGTCTGAATCTGTGCATCAATAGTGCATCAATTTGTTTACATAACATCACTAAGTGTGTGCTTGTTTGCTCTCTCAGCATCTCCCATCACCACCCAGCCAGTTCTGATTGCTGTCCAGCGTCCGTTAACGCAGACGATCAAACCTGTCACGTACGCTGTGGCCGCCCCTGTCACGTCCTCCACGTCTGCGCAGCCGCTGATGCAGACGGTGCACGTGGTGCATCAGATCCCTGCAGTGGCCGTCAGTACCGTTGGCAGAGCAAACCTGCAGCCTGCCATCAAAGCAGAAACGCTGGAGAATGGAGAGGAGGTCAAAGGTGAGAGCTTTGGTCAAGCAGCCTGACTTGGTTTGAGTTTTTACAGATAATGTTAGTAACAAAATGTGTCTGTCTCTCTTTAGTGAAGGTAGAGTCTGTTCCTGGTATCACCCACGGCTCTATAGGCTCAGCCAATAGGATCATTCAAAGCACCACTGCAGCCACGCCCCTCCAGACGGTTACCATAGTGCAACAAGCCCCATTGGGCCAGCACCAACTGCCAATCAAAACCATCACCCAGAATGGCACTCATGTAGTGCCCATCGCCACAGCGATACAGAGCCAGGCTAACACAGGTATTCATTCACACTTCTGATATCACACTAAATATTAATCATATCATTACATCACAATTGTTGCATTGCTTCAAAGGGTTTAACAGTGGTTGTAACTGTAAATATAAATATATATATATATATATATATATATTACAACCATTGTTAACCCTTTGAAGCAATGCAAAAATTAAAACTAATGTCAAAGAAAACCAAACACTCAAGGATGAAACACTTGAAATTGAATAAATTATCACAATTAGTGTAATTTTCCAACTGAAATGTATTCATACTATACTATATGAATATACTATACTATATTCTTTTTTTACAACCATTGTTAACCCTTTGAAGCAATGCAAAAATTAAAACTAATGTCAAAGAAATCTAAAAACTCAAAGATTAAACTCTTGAAATTGAAGAAATCAAGTCACAATTCTTGTCATTTTACATCTGCAAGGTAATTATACTTATGAAATATTCTTTTCACAACTGCTGTCTTTGAAGCAAAGACTAAAAATGAATTCAAATGTCAAAAATGCTCAAGGCTTCAACTCTTGACAGTGAAGAAATTAAGTCACAATTCTTGTAATTGTACTATTGTAAAGTAAAATAATAAATATGCTTATTGTGAAATATTCTTCTTTTTTTAACAACTGCTGTTAACCTTTTGAAGTAAAGCAAAAAATAATTTTAATGTCAAAAAACCCAAATGCTCAAGGCTTTAACTATTGAAAGTGAAGAAATTAAGTTAGAAATATTGTAATTTTTTTTTTTTTTTTTTTTTTTACAATGCAGCTGTTTTACAGTAGTGACAGCAGTAATATATTTGTCTTAGAAATAATAATAATGTTTATTAATAAAAATGTCAGGCCTTAGGATTCTCAGATAGCACTGCGACCTAAGACTTGGGAGGGGATTTTAATGTCAAACGTCTCTTTCTGTTTGTCTCCAGTGCCGAGTCCGTTACACATGTTGGCCACTCACGCCTCGGCGTCCGCCTCCCTCCCCACAAAGCGGCAGAACGGGGAAAATGGGAGCGAGCCGCCGGAGAGCAAACGATTGAAAACAGAGGACGAACACGAGGTCACCACCGACCCGAACGGAACCGCTGCGGACATAAACTCCAACAACCAGCACAACTAGTCACCCATTAACCGCCATCTTTCCCTCCCTCCTTCTCTGGTTTTCTCTTTTCCTTTTTCTCGTTCTCATCACTGTTTCTCTTCCGTCCAGCAGCTCACGGTGCCAAAACTGAAGGCTTGGACAATAACTCTTTGAACTGAAGCAAAAATGTCAAAAAAAGAACCAAATGCATAAAATACTATCCGTTACTATCATTTTCCACAGCAACCCTTCTGCCTGTTTTCCGTTTTTGTCACTCGAATGCCCGATTGAACAAAAACTCACACCTTAAAACACAAGAGCAACTGCCATCTGGTCCGTAACTGGGCATTTTATTACAGACTTTGTTGGAGGTGTTCAATCGGCTTGGATTCCGTTCTTTAGGAGTCATGGTCATTTTTAGGAAAAATGCACGCTCTCCCGGAGGTATTGCGACATGCGATGCCCTCCGGATGTGCAGATGTTGATCCGCTGTGAACTGACCTCGGAACTCGAAGGATTCTAGAACCTCTGGAACTCGTGTGTTGCTCACAGCGGACTGAGAATTCCAGAACTCCCGCTTGCGGAATCCGGATTTTTTGGCGCTGACAGCGGAACACGGGCTTCAATCCAACATTCCAAAGTTTGGCAGTCCACTTACGGAGGGTGAAAAGCCAAGAGGATGTCCTGGAATGGAATTACACACCATGAACCACAAATAGGTTGTTGTCTTTTTTTAAAATAGTGCATACTAGGGCTGTATGTGGAGCCAGAGGGATCAAAATATTCCCAAACACATCAAGATATTCCTAAACTTTCGGCAGCTAGTCTGACAGCATCCCCCACAATCCCCTGCATCCGTCGTAGTGGATAATATGCAGTATTTTGTCGTTCATACGTTGAGCATAGGATCTGGGCGTGTTTTCATTTATAGAGACGTTTTAAAAAGTAATAATAACAATATATATATATAAGCAGCAGCAACAGCAGCATATGAGCAGAAGAGGACATGGGACATCCGGACTGTGTCTGTTTTCTGTTTTGTGAAACTAAGCGTAGTTTCTTTTCTAAGATGGATAAAAATGTATCAGTGGAGTATTTCCTTCCTTTGTTTTTCCTTTTCTGTTTATTTTTAAATCTGAGCAAAACCGGCTTTGCTACACCGACATATTTTCATACAGATGCTCGAGTGGACGTGTCATTTCCATGTGTAGTCAAATTGTTTTCATCCAGCTTGCATGTAACGGACTAGACAAACGTACCTGAGCCGTCGATTCAAACATGTGATCCAAAAAAAAAAAGGCAAGATACGAGGAACTGCTTTGAATCAGACCATATCTGCACTTGATTAGACTGTTCTCTTTGTTTACTTTTTTCCCTGTTTCCTTTCCGTTTTATTCCCTTTTCTTTTTAGGCTGTATTGGTGTAGGCCGATTCTGTCTGCTTAATGATTTGATTCTGGTCAGGCTTGTGAGTCTGACGGATTATATATGTTTCAGCCAAAAGCAAAAAAATTTGATTGATGTTTGTTCTGCTTCAGTGGGTCAGTGCTTTTTTTATAAATTAATTTAAAACCTTACGCTTGCGATGTTCTTGTCTTTCTTCAATTTAAAGTTCAAAGGTTTTTTGTGTGTGTTTGAGGCTGAATTTATTTGATAAAAATACAGTAATATTGTAAATATTATTACTATTTAAAATAACTCTTTTCTATTTGAATATATTTTAAAATGTAATTTATTTCTGATGTCGAAGCTGAATTTTCAGCATCATTACTCCAGTCTTCACTGTCACATGATCCTTCAGAAATCAGACCAAAATGCTCATTTGCTGCTCAAGAAACAGTTGTTGCTTCAAATCAGACAGGGAAATCTTTTTATTTCTCAAATAGTAAAGAAGAAGGGTAAAAGGTTTTTAGGGCTGACTGACAAGATTTGATATCCATAATTAAATTTCAGATTGGTTGATAGGCAATACATGACTTCAAACTAGAAATGTGGTCATTCCTCAGATGACCACTGTGTGGCGCTGGTGTGTAAGCATTCACATGCAGTATGTGGTATTATTCAAATGGCTTCTGATATTGTGTATGAGAAGGTGCATTTTAAGTCCTGTCGTCCTACAGATGATCTTAATGCATGCGGTGTTGTTAATGTGGTCTAGATTTTTTTTAATGCACACTTAAAATAGTTCAAACTTTAACCTCTCTTCATAAGATGGATTGATTGACCTCTACGCCCCTACTGAGGGGCTTGTCCTCTCCTTGTTGAGTTTTGACCTCTTTACGGGCTGAACTTGAACATGCAAGATGACGTCTAGACGCGCATTATCTGTGCAGCCTGAGATTTGGTGCTAATCGCTTAGAGAAGTCTTAAAAAATCACTTGAAATCCTGTTGCATTTGGATAAAATATCAAAGCTGTTTGAAATGCTAAAACAATAGATGTAGTGTTGAACCTCGAGACGTCATTAGCGAATCATGTTGATGGGATCATTTCACTTTTTCACAGTTAATGAGATAAAGCTAGGTTTTACATGTCAAGTTTGAACACAGGATTGTGTCCAACCAAAACTTAATAAGGTGGTCATGTTTACCATTCCTCAACAAAATTTTGAGGGTGTAACCCTCTCGTTCCAATCCACTTTATAGACCTTAATCAGGTTGGACTCCATAATGAATTTATCATGGATGAAAGCGCACACACTGTATAACGTCTTAGATCATGTAATTTTAAAACTGTTTTTTGAAGTTTTGACTGAAAGTTTTTTTGTTTTGTTTTTTGTTCCATCAGCTGAACAATCATTATGTTGTTATTGAGCTGTGCTTAAAATCAACATCCCTTTAAGCAGTGTTGCCAACTTAGAAATTTTGTTGCTAGATTTAGCAACTTTTCAGACTACCTGAGCAAAATTTTTAAAATGCATTTGGCAACTTTGAGCAACTTTTGAAAAGTGACTCAAATGATAAAAAAAGCATGCATTTTTCCTCTTACTGGCACAAAAAGAATAAATTATTGAACAGCTAGACATCAAAGCAGCACATCAACTGAGAGAGGTGTACACACATTACATGTGCATCAAGTTGCTAGGTGGACAGTAACAAAGTACATTTGCTTGTCTGCTGTACTTAAGCACACTTTTTGAGTATCTTTACTTAAGTATTATTTTTTTCTGGAAACTTATGACTTTAACTTCACTAAATTGGAAAGACAAATATATTTTTCACTCCACTACATTTCTATCAAGGACCTCGAAGTAGAAAGTCATTACTTTGTAGCAGCTTTGAAAGTCAGAGGGTGATTTTTTTTTTTTTTTTTTCCTTCTTTAAAATGTGACTTTTTTGAAAGCCTATCAGTAATCTCTGTTGCAGGGTTACATGAAGTGCTTTTCCAGCATTTTTTCAACACTTACCAGTTGGAAATGTGATATTTATTTACAACAATTCAATAATAAGAAGTTAATATTGTGGTGTATATATTAGACACGATATTGTCTGATTTTGCAGAATTTGGCAAATGAAAATATTACCTATAAAGCCACAGAAGAACTGTTGTGCGTATCCTAACAAAACTCAATAGAACTGCACAGACCGTTCTGTGTACGACATCAAAGTACTGCAAGAGCGATCAGAGAGCATTTTTGAAAATTTGTTTTGATGTCAATTAAATCTTGCTGTTGCAAAGTTACAGCTACAGTTGTGTTGCTGGGTTTTAAAGCAGGTATCTTTTTTTTTTTTTTTTTTTTTTTTTTTTCTTTTCTTAGCCTGTATTTACAGCAATTTCACTGTCCACTGTGCT
The DNA here is from genome assembly GCA_021397915.2 of Tor tambroides. Classification (NCBI taxonomy): domain Eukaryota; kingdom Metazoa; phylum Chordata; class Actinopteri; order Cypriniformes; family Cyprinidae; genus Tor; species Tor tambroides. The sequence continues at coordinate 23,097 of JAFVLL020021983.1, forward strand.
CAAATGTGGTTGAAGGCTACACGTAGATGTGTGCTCATACTGCCAGAGCTGTGTGAGATCACTTCCATGCGGCTTTTGTGGGGGTGGGTAGGGGTTAACTCACTTGTTTTACTTCTATTGGTTTTTAACATTCAAAAAGCTCTTTACTCCAAAGATGCTACAAACTAGTTAGTGTATTCGGTAAGTGTAATGTATTGCAAGTTGCTTTAGAGCAGGGGTGCCCAAGCTCGGTCCTGGAGGGCCGGTGTCCTGCAGAGTTTAGCTCCAACTTGCCTGAACACACCTGCCTGGAAGTTT
>JAFVLL020021985.1:0-10438 GCA_021397915.2 Tor tambroides
TACAGACTTATCAGTAGGCTATACAAAGTAGTATTTTGCCTATTTTCAAAATGTTATATTTAAAACATTATTATTTAAAATGTATAATTAAAAAAGTTCATTTCTGAGGAAAAATGAATAAGGTCGTGTGGCAAAAATATATTTGTTGCTGTTTGATACTGTGACTTGACTTGACCCTTGTCAGGACTCGACTTGACTTGCTTGAGGTGAGCCACTGACTTGACTTGACTTGCTTGATTAGTTTGTACTGTGACTTGAGACTTGCTTGAGACTTGAACATGTGCGACTTGCCCCCACCTCTGTGTTTAATACATTTCAGTTTTACAATCTTTCCATGAATTATATTAGTGATCATTAAGAAAATACGTCTTTTATATTTATTCAGAGGGGGTGTACTCATTTATGCTGTGCACTGTATGTGCACATACATGGTGCTGATTCATGTTTGGAGCACAAGAGAATGTGAAATATGTTCACAAAACTTGAAACACGCTTGCTTTGGTCCAGATTTGGTCCGTGCAGTGAGTGTTGTTAAACTGTTGTTGAACCGTTCTCTCATGTGCAGTCCACATGCTGTCGCATATTAAATATTGTTACAGTCATGTTTACAGAGACGAACTGACTGCACTGAAGCTCTTTCATCTGATTTGAATTCTCCACTGCAAGACGACCTCATGCATAATACAGCGCAGTGATTGGATCATAAGAGTTCAATCTCATGAATAATACTGAGAAAAGCTCGGAAAACGTATGACGTGTACTCTCCAGCCACAGCAGCCAATCACCATTCCAAATTAACGCATATACGTCACTTTTCGTGACGTTGGTGCAACTTTGCTTTTTGAACCGCAAGAATGTAATTGCTCCAAAAAATGAAAAGAAAAAAAAACACTTTTACCTTAATAATCGTAATAATGTGTGCTATTGTTGTTTTCACTGATGTGCAATCTGTTCATATGTTAACATCACAAAAAATGTGTTTTAGGGTTTCATGACACTTTAAACCCCACAGAGTTTTTAATTAATGATAATTATTTTTATCATTAAAAATTATCATAAAAATGGTCTTATTAAATTGAATTAGTAAAACTTTAACAATTCAATCAATCTTTTAAAATGCAGTAATAAGAAAACTAATTAATTTAGAATAAAACGTTGCATTTTTATTTTGTCAAATAATATATATATATATATAAATACACACACACACAAGCATGTATATATTTAAGAAAAATATGTTACGTTTATATATTAAATATATTCATATAATATATAAATTATATGAATATAAATATATACATGTAAATATTTTCATGCTGTATGTTCCCCGAACTAGAAAATACAAAAAACATCCAAACCAAAGTAAGAGTCACAATTTAATTGATGTTCAACAAATAAAAAACAGATATAATACAGATAAACAAATGATAAAGCTTGGCCTACTGAATATTAGATCCCTTTCTACAAAAGCACTTTTTGTAAATTATATGATCACTGACCATGAACTAGATGTGCTTTGTTTGACAGAAACCTTGCTAAAACCAGATTACATTACTTTAATCGAGTCTATCCCCAAGATTACTGTTACAAACATGATCCGCATCCAAAAGGTAAAGGGGTAGGTGTTGCTACAATTTATAGCAATATTTTCAGCATTTCTCAGAGGTCAACACTGAACTGGCTCCCTATTAAACATCGTATATATTTTAAGATCTTGCTAATTACCTATAAGGCCCTGAATGGTTTGGCACCTCAGTATTTGAGTGAGCTCTTATCACACTATAGTCCTTCACGTCCGCTGCGATCTCAAAACTCTGGCCATTTGATAATACCTAGAATATCAAAATCAACTGCGGGCGGGAGATCGTTTTCCTATTTAGCGCCCAAACTCTGGAACAATCTACCTAACGCTGTTCGGGAAGCAGACACACTCTGCCAGTTTAAATCTAGATTAAAGACCCATCTCTTTAACCTGGCTTACACATAATACACTATCGCATTTCTATAATTCAAATCCGTTAAAGGATTGTTAGGCTGCATTAATTAGGTCAACCGGAACCGGGAACACTTCCCAAAACACCCAGGCTGCATCCGAAAACTTAGGCAGCTGACTTGCTGCCTTATGAGGCAATGACTTTGTAGGCAGCGCTTTTTGCACGAAGGCACCTCACGAAACTGATTTCGGACAGCCTTCTGAGGCAGCGTAACGGTTTAATGATCTACAACAAAATAGAACGAGTTTTGGTAATAACTAAACAAATATTTAATTACTTTAATACTAATTTCTCGCTAGAAATAACATCAAAAGTGCAAAAAGTTAATCAGAAATATACATTTACGCACAAACTAACCACCAAACGCAACTTTCAGACGCCATCTTTATTTTTTTTAGCTCAACCGTCACGGAATGGAACGCATAGGATTGTGGGATATCAAAGGCAGCGAAGGATACATCTATGCTGCCTTCAAAAATTGATCAGATGAAGGTATCTCACGAGACAGGAAGTGAAGCTAACTTTGGATTCGGACGTGCCTTGATGCCTTCCTACCTTGGAATGCTGCCTCCGAAGGCAGCATTTTTCAGTTTTCGGATGCAGCCCCAATGTACTTGTTACATCGTTAGAAGAATGGCATCTACGCTAATATTAGTCTGTTTCTTTCTTATTCCGAGGTCACCGTAGCCACCCAGATCCAGACTGTGGGTGCTTCTCAGTATCCCTCCTCGCTTCCTCGCTCCTTCGTCCTCCATCCTATGACCCGGAAACCGATCGAGCTCAGCCATCTTGAAAGACATCTCAATTCTCTAATTGCACCGTGAAGATTTTGTCTGGCCAGAGGAGAACGACACTATTTCGACACACTATTTCCCCGTCTACTGTAAAGCTGATACAAATTTGCATTGTTAAAAGCGCTATAGTGACTTGACTATATATAAGATTTACATAAGATCAATAAATATAAGATAATCTGTGGAGTGAAATGGATTCTAGTGAACACGACTGTCACCTGACTGATTTATTTATTTATTTTTAAAAAGCGATGCTAGATGATAAGTAGTCTGAAGACCTGTGAATCAAATTCACTCAAATCAGAAGGTTCTTGTTGACATCTTAGAGTTGATAATCAGGGCTGTTGCTGGTAAGGAGTTGGTGACATTTATCGGGGTCCACAGTTGTTTGGGGGCCCACGGCAATTTCAGCAGGTTTTCAGATATATAGATATATGAAGTCATGACTGATTTTTCCAATGCTGTAATGACGCCATGTTCATGGAAAATATACTAAAAGGCCAAACAAACTGTAAAATCAAAAGGGTTAACTTTTTAACTGCGTTATTTATACACAAGAGGGCGCCAAAGGCCAGCTCACATTGATGGTTCAGGATTTGAAGCATCTTGACTGCTTTTCATTCACAGATATTACAGTTGAAGTTTCTCTAATTTATTTGTTCAATGCTGAATAAAAAACACAGAACACAGGTGAGCTTAGTCATGTAAACAGTGCAATGACTTTATATCACCAGTTATTTTATTTTTATTGTAGTCACGGCCATCAACGAAATTCACAGAGACTCTGAAAAATACTATGGGTGGACTTCGGGAGTTGGTAATACTGGGGGCTACTCTTACAAAAAATATTTGGTAACTACTAAAATTAAACAATACCACTGCAGGTTTATTGCATAATGAATGAATACAGGATTTTTAGGGGCTGAGTTGACGAGCTCTTCTGGGTGTGTCTATGGGATGGCCTGTTGCAAGGGGTTTGGCCACCACTGTGTTCCCAGACTGCACAATGGTGGGAACTTTTGGAGGGCAGCTCTGCAGTTGGGTGCTATTTTTAAACAGTACATCCACAATCTGTCAAGGCCTACTCCACAGAGACCTGCCACCAGCAGTCTCCTCAAGCCACGGAATTCAACCTGGGACAACTCTCCAGATGTGATGGAAAACATCTGGTCTGAGCTGCACATAGGCAAGGAGGATCTCTCTCTTTTGCAGTTATTTGTAATTTTATGCTAAAAGATGTGTTTATAGAAACTACATGTCCTTGTGTTTTAACCTCCTGTATTGGTGTAACGAGGTTGTCAACAGGTTGAAAATTTATACTGTTCTTCACCCAAGTTTAAAGTTCAGTCCCAGATAGAAAGGATCCAGTAAGCCAGTAAATTTGGCAAATATGTGCGTTCGACAGGGTCATGTGCCAACTGCATATATATATATATATATATATATATATATATATATATGTGCTGTCAAATGATTAATCACAATTAATCACATCCAAAATAAGTTTGTTTACATAATGTGTACTGTGTATATTTAAAATGTATATATAAATACAAACACATGCATGTACTGTATATATTTAAGAAAAATGTTTATATATTAATTATATATATATATATATATATATATATATATATATATATATATATATATATATATAAAATATATATATAAATATGAATATATAAATGTATGAATGTAAATATCTTTAAAATGTATACTTGTATGTGTGTGTCTATATATACATAATAAATATACACGGTACATATATAATGTACAAAAACTTATTTTGGATGCGATTAATCATTTGACAGCACTAATATGTATATATATATATATATATATATGTATGTATGTGTGTGTGTATGTATGTATATATATATATATACTACCTTTACTTAATAGCTAATTAACTTTCCATTTAAATTTAAACTAAATTAATTTAGTTTAAACTAAATTTAAACTTGAAAGGGCAGAAAAAAAAAAAAAACTAAAACAAAAAGCTTTGCCCAATCCAGGTATACTGCATGGCTACTTTGGTGCATTCATGCGTCTTATTTACTTACTAATACAGATTATATATTAGGAATTTACAATCAACAATTTATATTTTACAAAATATATCATTTATATTTTATAAAAAAATACGCTAAATAATTGTATGAACAGCTGTTCACACTGAGAAATGTGAAACGTTTAATACTGATGTACAAACAAAATTTTGAACACATTCTACATTGACTCACTCAAAAAAACACACTGATTATCCAAAGTCATTTATTTATTGCTTTAATTTAAAAAAAAAAAAAAAAAAGATTACTTGTCATTTATTACACTTAGTATTTAATGAAACATTTCCATGTTTTCATGTCTTTCAGAACAGGTTACATTTAGGCACACAACAATGCATACAATTATTTCCCTCTCTTTCAATTCAAAATCCTGACATGGAAGAGGAGAACCAAGAGCTTACTGCATGAAAGACAGACACTATGCAGAATTCTAGATAATAAAGTAATTCAGCTTTCACAAATGTCCTGTACTGAAGATGATGATAATCCCCTAAACTCCCCTAAACTCTAGCTATACTTTTACTGTAAAATTACAAAAACACATCAAAAAGCATTGTGGAACTGAAACAGAAGCAGAGAAGTTATTTTGGTGGGCCTTGTCTTCAGAAGTTCAGGAGTACAAAATGTTCACTACAACAACGCGAGAAATATCATTAAATACGACTGAAAAAAAAAGTCATCATCCACGATCTTGGTAAACAACATATACTTAAGCATAGTGTATTGTTTGCCTTGCGTCCCAAGAATGCATGGCTGTTTGCACTCTTTAAAAAAACAAAACGATGTGGGTCAGAACTTAAGAAAAACACTGCATTTATTATTAGCAGATGTGAGCAAGCCAAAAATAAAATGATGCAGCCCACATTCCAGTGGCAAAAAAAGCATATAGATTTTGCCAAGATAAAGCTATAGGACACATATCACCTACTATTATTAGCTTCCTTCCATACAAGGTCCACACAAATTCTACAGCTCATATATATGCAGCTTTAAGTAAAAGGACTGACTGAAGCGGACTTGGCAAAGATCGTACCAGCGTTCAGGTTGTTAGTGTCAGTTTTTTTTTCTGTGAGGCCTTCTGAAACAAGCGCTCACCAGTTGTCTTGACTACTGGTCTAAGTCAATCCAGATGTGAGAAGATCTTTACAGCATTGGAGATTCCATCATAAATGCAGGGCCATGATCGGTATTTGGGCCCCATGAATTCAAACGATGCCCTGCATGAATATATATATATATGAATGATGCAGGTATAGTACATCGCATTTCAGTGACATGCTAAAACTGGGGAAGTGGTTTTCATGATAATACCCTGATTTAATGTATGTAATGAATTAAGCAAGCATTTATAAACATAATACATGTGAAAAAATATTGTTTGGCATTTATCATGAAACTGAAAAGAATCATTATTATTTGGCTTATAAATAAGAAAGTGTCTGCACTATAATGTATACAAGATAATGTCTTTCTCCTGGGGAGGAACAGCTAAATGGCACAAGGTTTTGGATCGCAAAATGCCTCATCATTTGGCAAAAGTCAGATGAGTATTTATTTTTTATTTTTTCAATAAATGACTGTTCTACACTAGAAACATAAGATGAGTATAGAACAGAAAACTAAACACAAACCAACCAACCAACCAGTCTTTCCTGACCACCACCCTAGTGAAAAAGTGCAATCTTAAATTTTGTAGCTTTTCAGCATCCTTCTAGGAGCCCAACAATACCCTTCAGCATCTCTATTTACAAAGTTTCTCCCAGCAAGAGGCTCATGCAAACACAATGGTTCAGAGACTGAGCAGAGCATGAGGTGAGATTCACCAAGTGAATCTTCGGCCATTACCAGCCTCAAAGCATTTCACTGTAATCATAATGGTTATTATTATTATTTCAATTAAAGACTAGTTCTGATCAGTCTCACAAATTGGGAAGAGAGAATGATGGACTTTCACCCCACTGTTAAAAGCAGGGAAGCAGTAAAATCTTTAGGTGCCAAAAACCTGCTGATTTGACTATTTATAATCAGAAATGACAGGATCAACATAATTGCACGATCATTACAGGATTGGGGGAGAGTGAAGAATCTCAGAGATGACACCCCTCAGTGGGCCGAGCTGATCGCTCCTTACGGTGACGGAACAGACACTTCCAGAAGACGGTTGTTTTTACGTTTGCAGGCGACACCGTTGCCGTTCTTTGGTGTACCCTGGATGAATTTTACACACACTTTGTCCTGCTTGAACTGCACTAAGAACCTGAAAGGGAGAGAGTAAGTTAAGCCACAAGAGTGATACTGAGGAAACAAGATACTCAGAAATGTTGGACACTTACTCATCTGAAATATCGACATTGATCCGGTTTCTGTCAGCTGAAGCAGCACCAATGCGATGAAGTTTGGTGATGATCTCAATCAGTCGATCACTGCTCAGCAGGAAGTCACCTTTGGCTGCAGATGTAGAACCCTAAAGAGAGATCATGGTCAATAGTGGTCCTGACTCACATGGTGCCCTACATGAAAAAATTATTGTAATGTCATACCTCTTTGAGCTTGAGGGCGAAAAAGCCATCGCTCTGTGTGCTCACAGAAACACTGCTGAGGTCCAGCAGGGGAACACTCGCCTTCACCTGGCCCGTCTTCTGATCAGCCAGAACCAAGCTCTTCTTGGTCAGGAGGAAAATTCTTGGAGCTCCCTAAAAATGAAGAAGTTGTCTTTAAAGGTAACCTTTAGGATGAAAGGACCTATATTGACCTTACAATGCAAACATAGACATGTTTTGCCTTTGGAAGAACATGGAACAAACAAACAAATGGAACAAACAAAACTCCATTCACTAGACTAGTATCCAAATTACATGTACCATAACACCTGTTTAACCATAACTTTGGGAATTTGTCAAAAAAAAAGAGGTTTGTATGTTACAGAGAGTTCAGTAAGATTGATGGTCAAAATGACGGACAACGACATCTTATCAGTACAGCGATTTGATTGGCAGATTGGAATGGCTGTCATTTATCTGTCATACCGTAAATTCTAATGACACAGAGCTAATTGTCCTCACCTTGCCATTGGCACGGTTGATTTTACTGACCACATCTGCAAGCAGAACTTTATCCTCTACCAAGCTGTTGAGCTTCTGGTACTTTGGGTTTTTGGTTATCTCCACATAGTCTCCTTTGAAAGGCTGCCCTACACTGTAAAGCAGAGCATGTGTGTTATGGCAATACATTTTTTATATAGTAAAGGTACAAAAAGGAACTTAGGTGAACTGTTTTTTTCCCCTACCTGCTAGGATACAAGGCCTTCTTATCTTTGAAGAGTTCACTAGCCGCAAGCTTCTCCTCGTAGGTAGCCTTCTTCTCTTTTGTGAACTGGCTGCGGTATTTCTTACACTAATTGAAGGACACCATAAGGATAGATTCATTTAAAACCAGACATGACAAAGGTCTTAACAGTTAATTTTAGATATATATTTATATATAGATGTAGACACAAACCCTCCACAGATGGAAAATCCTCCTGAACTCTTGATGTGTCCCATCCAGGAAACCGTAGGGGCGAGCTGGCCAGCTCTTGTCCACTGGTGACATGGAAGGCATCGTTTTCTTCAAGCCCATGAAGTACTTCTGCATCTGTACACAAAAACTCACATTAGTCCCTTATGGGAGTATTTTCTTTCTTCTCGGGAGAATGATGAAAGGTAGAGAATGTGTCAGAAATCATTTCCTAGTGGTAGTACCAATTACTACTTGGTTTCTTATTGCATTAATTAATGTGATGGGATACATGAAGTGAACTAGATGTAAAAGACATGACTTAAAACGATAGTTCACCCAAAAATGAAAATTCTGTCATTAATTACTCACCCTCATGTTGTTCCAAACCTGTAAGACCTTCATTTATCTTCGGAACACAAATTAAGATATTTTTGATGAATTCGGAGAGCTCTCTCTCAACAATTCTTCTCCTCCGTGTCACCCTGGCACCATTTTGGAGAGTATCACATACGTAAACAACGTATCTGCGTAAGGTGCTGCTGACACAGAACAGCATATGTTGTTTACATATGTGATACTCTCCAAAATGGTGCCAGGGTGACGCGGACGAGACAAATTGTTGAATAAAGTCCTAATTTTTTGTTTTCTTTGCACACAAAAAGTATTCTTGTAGCTTCGTAAAATTACGGTTGAACCACTGATGTCACATGGGTTATTTTAACGATGTCCTTGCAACGTTTCCGCGCCTTGATCGTGTTAGGATTGTTGCTGACTATGGGAGGGTCAGAGAGCTCTCGGAATTCATCAAAAATATCTTAATTTTTGTTCCGAACATGAACGAAGGTCTTACAGGTTTGGAAAGACATGAGGGTGAGTAATTAATGACATAATTTTAATTTTTGGGTGAACTATCCTTTTAATTTGCACTTGTTGTATATATGGACTTAGCAGTGTGTCACTAGCTTGATATAGTAGGTTGTGGGCAAACATATTTGAAATGAAAGTGGAAAAAGTGAAGCAGGATTTTTGGCTTTACAAAATATGTAATAAACAAGCCATGCTCTCCATCAAATGGACTTGCCAGAAACCGCAAAGACCTGATGCTGCACAGCTTGTGGTGATTTACATGGTAAACAGTGTCCCACCAACAAGTAAGACTAATTTCCTGGATGACTAGGTGATTAGCAAAAATTAGTAGGCAAATTAGCTACTTAAGTGACTTACAATTCTCTGGATGGTGAAGTCATAGATCTTCTTGCCAGCATTAGCTCTGAAGAACTTCCTGTATTCTCGACGGACCTGTGAAAAGTGGGTTTAATTTGTCACTTTTTGCATTGAAAGAGTTTTGTGATGACAGCAGGAATGGGACAGGACACTGTCAGGACAGACAAGTGGTTTGTGACAAACAGGGTCTTAACACCTAAGGAGCAGCGCACTGGAAAGCAAAGACAAAAGAGAACTGATGTTGTGATCAAAACAATGAGAGATCCACAGTCATACAGTACACAGTTATCTTTACAGAACCTGTAAAGGCAGAAGTCACCCCTAAGACCCCTACATGAAAAGAAAAACAGTAATGATAGCAAAAACACTTATAAAACAACAATAACAAAAACAACAGTGGAGACAACACAACAAAGACCTTTAATCTCTGTAAAAGCCAACAGAATGTTAGGAGCAGCATGCAGACAGGACAGGCACACAGAAACAGACAGAAAACATGGCTGTCCTAGGGCTGGGCTACTAGGGCAAAGCTTTAGTCATTAATAAATTCATGCAATTCTGCTCTGTAATTCAGATGTCATCTCGCAAGGCAGACTTTTGGCATAAAGCCTGGCTTATCCTGTAGCTCATTTTGCAAGTGGCAGCTCACTTCAATCACATCATAATGGTCTGTTATGCAGAAACAGTGTTGACTTTTTGTCAGAGTTTCCCAAGCACTAAATTAAAACAGTTATTTAGGATGGTTATTTTTATTCTTAAAATGATTTAAAAAAGACAAAACTAGGTTTAAACTAGGTGTTAAAAATCAATACATATATATATATATATATATATATATATATATATATATACACAC
>JAFVLL020021985.1:10538-93958 GCA_021397915.2 Tor tambroides
GAAAAGCCCAACTAGTAAAATCTGTACAGGTTTATGTAAAAATAACACGTTAACTAATGTAGGTAAGAATAAATTACAGAAATGATCTTCTCCACAGAATAAAGCAGCATCAGATTGCGCTGTTCTTCTGAGGTAAATTCCAGTTTATTCCTCTTTCAAAAATGAAGAAAATTAGATGAATCTTGATTATTTTTGAATCTATTTTTTGTATCTAGGTGAGGGCATGTGCACGCAGGTGACTGCATATAATGAGCTCAGATACGGGAAAGACTGTACCTCAGTTTAATACGGATTACATAATCAGATAATATTCATTTTCGATTTGAATTCGTTCATTTAAAAGTAGACACTTCAAGCTTTCAGATATGGGGAAAACTGCCTCGCTTTCATACGGATTACATAATCAGGAATATTCGTTTTCTATTTGAATTCGTTCATTTAAAAGTAGACACTTCAAGCTTTCAGATACAGGAAAGACTGTAGCCTACCTCGCTTTCATACGGATTACATAATCAGAGAATATTCGTTTTAGATTTGAATTTGTTCATTTAAAAGTAGATACTTCAAGCTTTCATATACGGGAAAGACGTCTGTACCTTGCTTTCATACGGATTACATAATCAGGAATATTCGTTTTCGATTTGAATTTGTTCATTTAAAAGTAAGCTTTCAGATACGGGAGAGACTGTTCCTCACTTTAGTTTCATACTAATTACATAATCAGGAATAGGCCTATTCGTTTTCTATTTGAATTCGTTCATTTAAAAGTAAGCTTTCGGATAAAGGAAAGACTGTACCTCGCTTTCATACGGATTACATAATCAGGAATATTCGTTTTTGATTTGAATTTGTTCATTTAAAAAGTAGACACTTTCAAGCTTTCAGATATGGGAAAGACTGTACCTCGCTTTAGTTTCATAAGGATTACATAATCAGATAATATTCTTTTCGATTTTAATTCGTTCATTTAAAAGTAGACATTTCAAGCTTTCTATAGACATATTTCTCATGTCTCTATGTCAAATATTCGCTGAGTTTGTGATGCGTAGAAAGTTGCTCAAGGAGACCTAGATGGCAGAAAGCGCACCCTGTTTGTTTTGTTCATTTTAGAAAAGCACAATGCTTTGTTGTTATTGTCAGTGTACACAAATAAACGTAGGCCCTTTTTAGATTCGACTGATTTTAGTTTTATCTGTATCTGAGTATTTAAGGTTTCTCTGTGAATCAGGAAAAACTGAAAGTGAATGCGCCGGCGCGCAGAGGGTTAAAGACTCTGCATTCAATTTAAATTCAGATTTCAAATTCAATATTGATTTTAGAACTGTTGAAATTATTTACAGTAAGTAACGCAAGTATTTTATAAGTAACTAATTAAATTACCTAAAAATGAACAGTAATCCCTTACTTTACTTTTTCAGTGGATAAGTAATTTAATTACAGTAATGCGTTACTTAGTAACACGTTACACCCAACACTGGCGGTTGCCAGATCTCAAGAGTTCAAATCCCTAAATTAGGAAAGGATACATTTTCTGCTCTCTGTTTCACTTAATTTTTGCAATCTGGCAACCATGCATATGTGCTCGCTCTAAATTAAGGAAGCGCCGACGATGATCTGAAAACATCAGCAACCAAGTAAGCTGAAGTTTAGCGATCTCCATATGAGATATTCAGCTTAAATGTAAGTGTCATTCAGCCTGTCTGTGTTCTGTCATGAGATCTCGACTATATTGTTTGCTATTGTGGTTGCTGAATAAATGCTCTTACTCAACTGCTGTTGTTTTAATAGAGAAACATTTTTGCAATTTGGAATTATTGGTATTACTATTAGGACTTTCACTGTTAAATATTTTTTTGTTTGTTTTTACCAGTTTTCATAATGTAGAGAGAGTGCATAAATAAGTCTTTGATATTAATTTATATAATAAATAGCCTATAATTAATCAGTACACTAGATGAGGTAAAATAAACCATATGAGTCCACAACATTTGTGCTTATTGGTGAAAGTAATATGTGAAATGTAAACATACATTTCTGAAATTACAACAACCATTGCGATTATAATTTTGAGCAAAAAATATATCTATATATTTTTATCACTTTAACCAGCATATTATACAGCATAAAAATGTTACAAAGTTTTCATTGACTAAAACTAGACTAAAATGTTCAGACGTTTAGTTGACTAAAACTTGACTAAACAAAAACAGAACAAGGTTGACTAAATATGATAACTAAAAAGTGCATTTAACACAGAATTAAGACTAATTTAAAAGACTAAGACTAACACTAAGACTAAATTAAAAATGGCTGACAAAATGAACACTACTTATCACTACAGCGATTTGGACGGCCAGTCATTTATCTGTCAAGAGTTCAATTTTACTGGCACAGAGCTAATTGTCCTCACCTTGCCATTGGCACGGTTGATTTTACTGACCACATCTGCAAGTAGAACTTTATCCTCTACCAAGCTGTTCAGCTTCTGGTACTTTGGGTTTTTGGTTATCTCCACATAGTCTCCTTTGAAAGGCTGCCCCACACTGTAAAGCAGGGGATGTATGTTATGGCAATAAAATGTTTTATAAAGTAAATATATATAAAGAAAGATAGGTGAACTGCTTTTTCCCCCTACCTGCTAGGATACAAGGCCTTCTTATCTTTGAAGAGTTCACTAGCCGCAAGCTTCTCCTCGTAGATAGCCTTCTTCTCTTGTGTGAACTGGCTGCGGTATTTCTTACACTATTTGAAGGACACCATAAGGATAGATTCATTTAAAACCAGACATGACAAAGGTCTTAACCATTAATTCTATCTATCTATCTATCTATCTATCTATGTAGATAGATAGATAGATAGATAGATAGATAGATAGGTAGATGTGTCTAAAGACACAAACCCTCCACAGATGGAAAATCCTCCTGAGCTCTTGATGCGTCCTATCCAGGAAACCGTAGGGGCGAGCTGGCCAGCTTTTATCAACTGGTGACATGGAAGGCATTGTTTTCTTCAAGCCCATGAAGTACTTCTGCATCTGTACACAAAAACTCACATTAATCCCTTATCAGAGTACTTTGTTCTTGGGAGAATGACGAAATGTAGAGAATGTGACATTTCCTAGGGGTAGCACCAACTAGTTGGTTTCTTATTGCACTAATCAATGTTTTGGGATACATGAAGTGAACTAGATGTAAAAGATATGACTTAATTTGCACTTGTATACATGGACTTAGCAGTGGGAAAATGCCGACTCCTGCTGTGTTATTAGATTTGTATAGTTGGTTGTGGCCAAGCATATTTGGAATGAAAGTGAAAAAGTGAAGCAGGGTTCTTTGGCTTTACAAAGTATGTAAGAAATTATCCATACTCTCCATCAAATGGACTTGCCAGAAACTGTAAAGACCTGATGCTGCACAGCTTGTATTGGTTTACAAGGTAAACAGTGTCCCACCAACAAGTAAGACTACTTTTCTGGATGACTAGGTGATTAGCAAAAATTAGTAGACAAATCAGCTACTTAAATGACTTACAATTCTCTGGATGGTGAAGTCATAGATCTTCTTGCCAGCATTAGCTCTGAAGAACTTCCTGTAATCCCGACGGACCTGTGAAAAAGTGGGTTTAATTAGTCACTTCTTTGTATTGAAAGCATTTTGTGATGACAGCAGGAATGGGAGAGGACACTGTCAGGACAGACAAGTGGTTTAACACCTAAAAAGCAGCGCACTGAAAAGCAAAGACAAAAGGCAACTGATGCTGTGTTCAAAACAATGAGAGATCCATAGTTACATAGAACACAGTTATCTTTACAGAACCTGTAAAGTCAGAAGCCACCCCAAGACTCCAACACGAAAAAACAGTAATGACAGCAAAAAACACTTAGAAAACAACAACAGAAACAACTGTGGAGACAAAACACAACAAAGACCTTTAATATTTGTAAAAGCCAACAGAATGTTAGGAGCAGCATGCAGACAGGACAGGCACACATAAACAGACAGAAAGCATGGCTGTCCTAGGGTTGGGATACTAGGGCAAAGTTTTAGTCATTAATAAATTCATGCAATTCTGCTCTGTAATTCAGATGTCATCTTGCAATGCAGACTTTTGGCATAAAGCTAGGTTTAAAACCTGCTAAAAATCAATACGTAAAATTAATTTGTATTTATTTAATTATTTTAATTAATCTATTAACAATTGTCATTTTATGAACCAGGATTCTCATGATCTTGGACAACCTGTATCTACTGTATGATGAAATTTATATATCATGAAAATTAATAAAAGCAATATATTCTTTTAATTTATGTTTATATAACAAACAAATATATATAAAATTTAGTCAAGGTCTATAACATTTTAATCAGACAGAAATTGCTATTTATAATAAAATGTGTTTATATATGGAATTTTAAAGAATGGTCCCTTATAAAACACCCCAAACACCCACTGACCTTAGAACAGCCCCTGACAAACACAGATGTATCATCAGGCAGTCTGCAAAGTGTCATGATAACAGCTATTTTGCCCAGTGCCAGTCTTTAGGAATACAGAAGGAAAAGCATCTGCCTCCAAACTCTCCAGAGGAAGCTTTTCTAAAGCCCTGGATTATGAGAACAGATTTGATTCTGCTTTATGGAGACACATCCAGTATCTAAAGCCTCACTTTGCCCTCACTTATAACAACACTAATGTGCATCACTGCCTTGGATGCTAATGGACCTGTGGAACCGAACTTTGGGGTTAGATTATATTGTTAGTTCATAGCAGAAAAGCTGGTTACACAACAGAGAGGCTGGTTATGTGCACGCTTCCTACTCATTTCCGAAAGACTCTAACGCCTGGCAAATGGTTGGAAGATACCTTTAGTCCCAACCAGTAGGCCCAAATGACAGTGACGGCATGCTTACGCCTGGCTTCCTCCTTCAAGCGTTTCAGCTCTCTACGTGCCTGTGAAAGAGGGAGGAAGAAGGGGATGAATGCAGAAAGGAGAGAAATATTTGTAAATAGCGGAGCGAGGAGGAGCAGCATAACACCAGGTCCACACATCAACACACCATTACCGGCTGGTAAAGAAACGCTGTGTTTGCTGTTGGTTAAGACAGATGGACATTGTTGAGGTTTTCCTGTGGGGAGCACATTTCTTTTCATGGGGTTAACAAAACATGAGTGAGAACAAGGGAAAGAGAGCAATAAAAAGAAAGTAAGAGTACAACTGCTCTCTCAAATGCGCACACCACACAAACACACAATAAAATAAGCCACATCAACCTCAACAAGGCAAAGGCCACTCAGATGGGGTGGGAGGAAACAACAGTGCAGTGCAATCCCAACATGCAAAGAGAAGTTCACATGGGCTTGTGGATGGAATGAGATGACTTTTCTCATCTATAGGATAAAATCTACACCAGGGATACCCAACCTCCAGCCCACAGGCCAAATCCAGCCTGCCATGAGGTTACTCAGGCAATCAGAATCCTCATGTTATAAATAAACCAAGACGGCAAATGGCAAGTGCATCGATTATAAAGCATTGCAGTGTTTTAATGTCACAACACGTCTTTCAGACAGGGTCTAAAACTTGCATAATATAAATATAATTTTACCAAAGGTATTGCAATTCATCAAGCCATATTTCCTTTTTTTACTAACCAGGGTATTTTCATCACTACCTTGTCCATCATGACACTGGCATAAACATACAAGGCTCATACAAGGCTCATCCAAGACTATCTATAGTTTTTGGTTACACATTTTAAAACCAAATTAAGATTTTATCAGACCATTTTATTTACTGACTGTTAATTACCTTAATTAATTATCTCCCAAGCTATTTACCAAAAAAAGCCTCCATATCTATGAAACTGTCAATGGTTATTATTGTTAATGAAAACAAAGAAAAAATGCTTAAACTTAACTGGAAAAAATTTAAAACAACAAATATAAATAAAAAAATGTTTTAGTCTATGATAAATTAGCAATTATAAAACTTTAAATTAAAATTTTAAATATAACAGAGTAACTTACTGGATATTGCAAGATATGACCAAACACATGGGGTCCAGACTCACTCCTAGGGAGTGCTTAATAAAATGGGGCACTTGGTATGGACAGAGGTCGTGCCGGCTGTGATGCCAGCCTGCTGCGTGGGAATTGGCCT
Organism: Tor tambroides; assembly: GCA_021397915.2. Classification (NCBI taxonomy): domain Eukaryota; kingdom Metazoa; phylum Chordata; class Actinopteri; order Cypriniformes; family Cyprinidae; genus Tor; species Tor tambroides. The sequence continues at coordinate 16,699 of JAFVLL020021985.1, forward strand.
GCAGGGTGCCCATCTGGATGAGCTTTAATCCATCGGCAGTCAGAGGAAAGAGGCTTAAAAGATTGCATTCAGTTCTGCCACCAACGCAACACACGCCGACCCTGTTCTCCCTGTTCCCATCCTCTGCCATCCCATTCACCTTATTTTTTACAATCGGGTTACAATACAGTGCAAGTATGATTCATGCTGTGGGGTCCTGAATATGTTGGCATGCAAAACAGTTGGGATGAGCTCAGGGAAGATGGGTCATGATCCACCTCAGGTACATATGAGGTGTGAGATGGGTTAAATGGAGGATGGGATGCCACACAAACATAGTGGTGAATACCTTAGTTCCTTGCCAGCAGGCCCAAATGACAGACACGGCCTGTTTACTGCGAGCTTCATGCTTTAAGCGCCGCAGTTCTCTCCGAGCCTGTTCAGTGTGGCGTTTTTTAAAGAAAAACGAAGAAGAGGATGGTGGAAAGGTATTAAGAACAGACGTTAAAGACACAAGAGTGTTGTAAATATGGACATTTTCAGAGAGACAATAACTTGTTAAAAGTACTATTCTTGTTATAATACCTTATTAGCCCTATTAATGTAACATTCAAATGACTAAACTGACCTTCGTCAGGTCTTGTCCTGTAAACATTTATATCAGCATATAGGCCATGTCTTTTATTGCTTCAAGTGTGAGACACTGAGAATAACCAAATAGCCAGCTAGGACAGACATCAGACACTTTTTAAAAACAAATGGCTTCCTGGGAGATAACAGTTGCTAGGTGTATTTATCAGAGTTGAGAATGCAGTTCAATTAATGGTGGGGGAGATCTGATTTATTTTTATTGTTAGAAAACAGCTCAAAATATTACATCTATTTCCATTTTCATTTTAAATTAGATTTTTATTATGCTGTTACGAGTGGAAATTTTGTGGTGCTCTCTCACATAATTTAAATCTCTTCTGATGGCTGTTCATTCTCCCACTTTCTTAGAAATGTGTATAATAATTTTCATGTTGAAAAAAAAAAAATCTGGTAATTTGGGGTTTATATTGATTCTGCTTCGGCATAGTTAACCCAAATTAATGAAACAATTTCTATGTTTTGTTTAAGCACTTGTGTCGTTTCGTTGGACTTATTCAATTTCTCTTTTGAGTGACTGTGTTGAACATCTTTGAATTATAATTCAGCAAATTCCTAAAACTCTTGTTCTAAATCACAGCTGGGGGGTGGCCAATAGCATTCAAACTCAACTAATTAGCTCTAACTGAACCTGAGGTTGTAAAAAGTTAACAAATTCATTAAAGATTATGAAGGTCATGAAGGTTTAAAAAAATAAAGTGCAGTAGACCAAAGTCAGTATAGTCTTGAAAGTTTAAAACATGAAAGCACAAACATATCACAGTTCTAAAATGCACACAAATAAAGCATATGAATATTGTAAAGGGTTATTAAGTAGAAATCGAAACAATGGGTTAGTTTTAAGAACATAAGATTCACACATGCACTCAAATTCATACATGTTTTCATATTTAGATACAGATGTTTCACCATCTGCCACCACCATGTCAGCAAAAGACAAATATGTTAGTATTCCCCGATTATTTCTCATAAGATGCTACCTACAAGATGATAAAACAGTTAGTCACACGCAAACAAAAGGGATGTCATTCACAGCTTGGGTGAGGCGGGATGGGAGATGACTACGTTTGGCAGGCTCGTTAAATACCTTAGTTCCAAGCCAAGCTGCCCAAATGACAGACACGGCGTGTTTATTCCGTGCCTCCTCCTTAAGACGCCGCAGTTCCCAGCGAGCCTGCGGATGTTAGCCGAGGAGGGCCACGTGGAAGCAGAGACAGGATGGCAAAGGTTAAAGTCAGAAATGTGACAAGAAGAGAGTGATTGAAAAGAGTAAGTCACATCAAAAGCAGAAGTGAAAATAGGACTAGAGAAAAAACAAAGCAAAAGCAGTGGAGAAGCTCCAGTGTTGAAAATCTAACCAAACAATTCACCATTTCACCTCCTTATTTAGGGAGAAACTGTTCAGTACCTGAGTTCCATGCCAGTATGCTGAAATAGTTGTGACAGCCTCTTCGCACCGCTTCTTGTGTTTCAGCTCACGCAGAAGCCTCCGGGCCTGTGAAAAGGGGGTTACATTGTGAGGAAAGCCCTTTGTTTGCTAAAGGAAATGACATGCAGTGCACCTGAAACCTACCTTCCATCCTCGGATGAATGACTGAACCACTAAGGCAGAGGACCTAATGTTCTGGTACTTCTTTTGTTGCTACAATCAAAAACAAACAGCACTCTTGAGTTAAAAAAAAAAAAAAAAAAGTTCTGCCTCTGATCTCAGAAACAATGAATGTTTTCTACGGCAGGCGTAGTAAATGGTGCTCACCGCAAATCTTCGGTACCAGGCGGCCACCACCACCTGGCTCTTCTTTAACAGGAGAAAGTGAGTGCGGCACTTCCAACCACGGTAGATCTTCTGGATGAGTGTTGCCAAATCCTCTACGCACTGCCTCCTCTTCTCTTCCAAGAAGAAGAGCTGACGAAATAATGGTTTGGAGAAATCAGTATCAAACACAAAATCAGACTTTTACAAACCTGACATAAAATCACACCCATATCCACATCTCCATTTGGTTTCACACAACATATGGATTAATGTGTAAAACTTCCTTTATTGCTGATGCATCTCAGTGCCGCACTGAGACATCATGATGGACACGAGCCAAGACATTAAAAAAAAAAAAAGGTTTTCCATCTTCTCTTTCCACACTTTCAGCTGCTGGCATTGTGCTATGGCTATGTCATTAGTTTAGCAACTGATGTAGATAAACACTGTATGAATGAACGAATCAGATTTCACCATTTGCAAAATGATAGCGCAAACTGTTAGTCTCAGATTTGAACAAGATCGGATTTGAAAAACAAATCAGATTTGTGTGCAGTGTGAGCAAGCCTAAGATACACGACCAAATTCCCAAGGATAAGACCATGAGAGCCACAAATTTGATATAGAGAACTTTTGTGAGGCCACATGATGTCCTTTTTATATGCCACAGGATTCTGATTGTGATGATTGCCAAGACCAGCAAAATAAATTCCAGCCATAGTGGGACCAGCATCCTCTGGTATTAAGTAGCTGTTGACAGTGTCTGCCAAACTGGTCTGAATAAAATTTATATAGTTATAGAGCTATAGTTTACTTCTTTCCCACCTTCCACACACATGACCTATTTGGAGTTTTCAGCACAGAAAGGCGGTTCTGGGCAAGAAAAATTGGCTCTTACTCTTTTAAAGCAGCTGGGTTTCTTGAACCAGGAACTGGTAATGTCAGAGGGGCCAACAGCAACAACTCGAAACATAAAACTAATCAATAATCAATAAACTGGTCTAAATAGGTTCAACAAATCTTTAAAATAAGTTCTCAAATCCTGGAGTAAAGGTGCGGTCACATTATTGTAAGTTGCAAGATTTTATGGCAAAAAAAGGTCCATTGCCTGAAACACAGCTGACACAGAAGCAACTTTCAAATCAAGCAGTCAAATGAATGGATTCCTACTGAAATGCGAAATTTCACTGAACGACGATAAATGTCACCACACTCGTATCTAAAGATTGTGATGCACTGTTTGTCCGGGGCCAGGTTATGTGGAAAAGTCTGTTACGTCATTCTTCAGCTCCCACATCAGTGGAAATACAGCTGAGTGAGTTTGTAGATCCCTTGTCCAGCTCTGGCACCAACAACATTTCGGTGGAAAAGAGATGAAAGATGACTAGACTACATTAAGGCTGGGCAGAAGTCATCCACCGGCTTTGAACAAACATCTGGAGATGGGAGATTATGCAGCAGGAATGGACAAGGATAAGATAAATGCTCTGCAGTGCTAGATTGGTGACTGACGCCCAGGCTTCAATACAGGGGTTTCATGGGCTCCTCTGGAATTTCTCAGCTGGAGTCTCGTTTCCCATGCAAACTGACAAACAGTGGAGGGGGGGATAAGTGAAACCATGTGTGTGACTGCCTATTTGAATTTCTTTCTTTCATGACGTCGATTGCTACTAATTATACAAGAGAAGCCTGAAGGAACAAGACTTCCTGCTTGAAAAGCCTTACAAAACCCTTAAGAGACCATGCGTAATACTTGCATTGGCCTTTTGATTCCTCATATCAAACTTACAAATCCAAGCCATCCACCATGCTGGAACTGGAAAGGAGGCAAATGATATATTCGCCATGTTTCTCACAAGGAGAGAGCCGTCTTTTGTATAACTGTATCAAGATCACACTCAGTGATCTTTAGGGCAGTAACTCACTCACCGTTCTTGGGTTCCTGATGAAGATCTTTGAACGTCCATAGGCAAACTCCTCAGCAGGAACATGCAGACCTTTCAGGAGAACCTCGACACCCTCCCTGATAATAAACAGGCCATTAGTTGTCAGTCAACCATGCCATTTACAAAGAGTTTATTTGTTAAGTCCAAAAGTCTGAGACCACTAGTGAAAATGCTTCTAAATGATAACCATTTGAGTAAAAATTCACCTGGTCTTTTAAAAAGAGGAATTCTTTAAAAAAGAGAAACACTTCAGTTGACAAGGGCTCCAAAGGTTTTCATTTTTAATATACTTTTGGAAGATGCTTTTATGCAAAGCAACTTCTAGTTATATATCTTGCCAATATGCTCATTCTCTGAGAATTGAACTCACAACCTTGGCATTGTTAGTGCCACACTCTGACACATCTAAACAAGATCAAGATTGCAAATAGTGTAGATTATTCATTTATATTTCCAGGTTTAAAAAAACCCATCTGTTATTTTCAATGCAGTCTCAGACTGTGGACTGAATATACCCACATCACTGAACAGACAGAAACAAAAAAAGTCATAGAGGAGACAATAAAACAAAGTAAAGGTGCACAGTATGATTTAGCACAGAAACATGCACCATGCAACGTGATAACAAACAATGTCTGAGTGATCTGAATGAAAAGTAAAACATAGTCTAGCCACTGTCAGCATAGAGATGATGATAACATTCCAATGAAAGATAACACGATAAGATGTGCAACCCCAAATCTCCCATGAACACTAAAGATTCTCCTGTCAAACTATTTAGTGAAATAACTCCAGAAGTGACATAGGCCCAATTCTGTCTTGGCATGTTTGCCATCAGATAGAAGTAAATTTGAAAAAGGTCTGCTTTTCTGTAGCCAAGCAGTGTTAAAGTAACCGTTAAACCTGAAAGGCATGGAGAGAGATTTAAGACAAGAAACAGCATGTTTAAATATCTATGAATGAGTATTAAAAAAAGGTCATGCAGGTGGAGGTAAAGTCACTGAAAGAATTGCTTAATCTCAAATGTTATGACAGTATAATGACATCAGCTGAACAACATGTTCAGAAAAGCAGTGAAGCCTGCAGAAGAGTTCTTTAAAGCAACACAAAAACACAAGATCATTGGTGGACTAACCTGGTTGGGCCCTTCCAGTGGGGCCAGGTCTGCTTGCAGAGCATCTTGTAGCGCTCCAGACAGGGCTCGTAGGGCTGGCGGAAAGCATAACCAGCCCTTCTCACGCGTACATTTTCCATCAGACCCAAGTAGCGTACCTGGTGGCACACTAGTGAGTCTGTGAAAATGTGGGCTGCTTTCTTGTCATTGGGTTTGATGCATCTGAAAAACAACAACATGTATCAATAAATCACCCTTTAATTTTCTAAATGTACTAAATAACTAAAATTTCACTTACTAAATCAAACTAAAAATATAAAAAAAGTAAAAAAAAAAAAAATAATATTTGTAATTTTAAAGCAAGTTTGGTAAAGTGCAAATACATTGAATACTTCTAATTAAACCAGATATTTTAATGATTTTTTAAGTTTGCCGTTTAATAAAAATGAAAATCTATATTAAAAATAAATGAATGAATGGTTATGTCATAATGAGACCAGTGTCCGAGTCAGAAGGTTTATGATTGTTACCTGATATAGTTGGGGTTCTTGGTCAGCAGGTTCTTCATGAGCGTTCCAACTGAGGCTCTGAACTGGAATCCAGCTGTGGGGGGCCGCTTGAGGTTCACTTTAGCTGGGTTTCCCTCAGGAAAGAGAATCTTTATCAGGCTGTGATTGGCTTTGTACATGGCCTGGGATAAATCTCTGTAGAGGAGGTCATTGTTTTTGTCCACAAATCCCTCCACCCGATACAGCACCTGTGTATACAGAATATTAATTTCAGTAACTCTTCTTTACACACTACTCAGACCTTTACAATGTGCCTGTGTCTGAAAACACAATTTGGGTTGGAAAGCATTTATACAAGTGAATCTCTCAGATTAGTGTAAGCTGGATCCCTCTAGCTTCTCCCATCATCTTTAATATTATCATCATCATTATTACAGACTAAGAACACTCAGCAAATTTTGCATGTTTAAAGGGCATGTGGCCAAATAACTGTTGCCATTTTTGCAACGGATGAGATCTGGATGCAATATAAATGTAGAAAACATGTGGGTTATCCTTTAATGAACTGAAATCTTCTCCACAATTTTGCAGAACACCACAAATGCAATTCATATACAACATTGTATCTAAAAGTATTGTGAGGATGTGATGCACGGTTTACATGGCATTGTATGCAAAATTAAAAACAAAAAGAAAGTGAGAGCTTAAGGGATGTTGGAATAGGGCAACTCTTTATGGTCTCACCTTGCCAGCATAGTGCTGGATGCGGAAGCAGTTGTGTGGTAGGCTGTGGTCTGTGAGGAACTTGGAGTTTTTGCTCTGTCTGCTCTCAAAATGCTGGTGTTCAGCACAAACGGTGTTCAACTTGTCCAGGAAAGTCTCATCTGTCACTGTGCCTGGCCTCAAACACTCCTCATCCAACATGGCCAAAATCCCATTCTTGTTCTGAAAACAAGAATTATGGTTATCAGATCAAACACAACATACTAAAAACCTGAATTTATAGTAGATATCCCCATTTAATTCTTAGTATATATTAATGCCAATACTTGTAAAACTATTGTCGGATACACACTCACATTTTCGATGAGGTCACATATGATGGCGTTGTTGAAATACTCAATGTTGGTCCACTCAATACCCTGTAGACAAAAACAGAGGCACATCACAGATTTGTTTTGTTTACTTTCCATCAGTTTTCTCTTTCTAAAGAAGGATATTCCTAGAACACTGTCTTAAGACTAATCCTGTAGAGTCAACAGACAAACCTGAGTGGTTTAGGAAAGATGCAGACAAGCTTTACTATACTTGAACAGGTACACAACAGATATCCAATAACGCATACGAGTAGTCCTGTCACGATTATTACTTAACTGGTTGAGTGCAATTATTTCATCTATTTGCAATCACTGAAGATACCCGAATGCAAGGGAATGCAAGTTTATTAAAGCGATATATGTGACCCTGGACCACAAAATCAGTCATAAGTGTAAATTTTTCAAAATTGAGATTTCTACATCAATGATTCAGCTTTCAGATGATGTATGGTTTGTTAGGATAGGACAATATTTGGCTGAGATACAACTAGTTAAAAATCTGGAATCTGAGGGTGCCAAAAAAATCTAAATATTAAGAAAATTGCCTTTAAAGTTGCCCAAATGAAGTTCTTAGCAATACGTATTACTAATCAAAAGTTAAGTTTTGATATATTTACATTAGGAAATGTACAAAATATCTTCATAGAACATGATCTTTACTTAATATCCTCATGATTTTTGGCATAAAAGAAAGATCAATAATTTTGACCCATACAATGTATTTTTGGCTATTGCTACAAATTTACCCGTGCAACATAAGACTGGTTTTGTGGTCCAGGGTCACATATTACAATAACAACAACAATATTAACATTGACAACAACAATAACAATTATTATTATTAATTTCAGTTATAAGTTCAATGTGAATGAATGACTTGTACTGAAGATAGAGGGGGGAAAAAAAATTAAAATGCAGTTAATTGTACGGCAATTACCAACCAAACTGCCACACACAACCATGATCTCTATAACTGTATACAGTTCAGCTATGCAGTTCAAACAATGAATACACTGCAGATGGCGGGATGTCCGTGTTATTCCATGTCATGACCGTTTCTGTGATATTTAGGGTTTGGAGTGCAGACCCATTTACGGCCCATTAGAGAAAGATGGAACCCACTGGATTTAAACAACAAATCAGAGCCAATCAAGTCAATGGATGCAACAAGCTGGAAAATAGCTGTGGGCTAATTGGACTGTGTGAAAGCTTCTCAAACTAGGAGGCAGACGTATGCGGGAGGAGGGTTCAAAAATGAGGAATGTGGAATGTGGATTGGGGCAGACTGGTCCCTAGACCCCTGCGTCCCTTCTTGGTCTTCAGAGCGGCAGTACTTTCCCATGCACTCTACTGGAGTGAAGCCAGAGAGTGGAATATCACAGTGCAGGGGTCACGGCAGCGTCAGGGCACATACTCAGAGCTCTGAAAGCAAACAGAGCTCCAAGCTCTTCAGGGACAATTGTGTTTACCCTGACTGGAGTGAAGGATTGTTTCCGTCCCCACAATCACAGTGCGAAAGGAGAAGGATTGATAGAAGGAAGAAAATAGTAGACGAAGGCTGGTTGAAAGACAACACTAGCTTACTTCATACTGAATAATGCACAGTACTCTATATAACCCCAAGGCTGAAATAATAAAAATGTGGTTGACAGAAGTCAGATGATTCATTCCATTCACAGCAAGAGATTTCTTCATTATGTCTAAATGAATTTATTATACAGCAGTAAACATGATGCCTTGGTACCTGTCCGAAAGCACTTTCCTTACAAGGTGGCTTACAAGGTGCAAAAGTTAAGAGAAGACTATTTCCTATTAGTCTTTATGTACAGGGTATTGCTTACCTCACGAATATACTCCTCTTGCTCTTCACGGAGTGTAAGTTCGATGAAGATTTGCTGGAGCTTCTCATTGCAGTAGTTGATGATGAACTGTTCAAAACTGTTGTCCTGCAGAAACAAAGAGATAAATGAGAATCCATAGACCAAATGATAACTGTGATAATTAAAATGTACACTGCAAACTAAACCACAATACACTGCAAACCGGCTCACTAATATGGCAACAGTCACTCAACATTATTTACTAAGCACCTTCCTCTAAGTGCCACTATAAGCTGGAAATTGTGGTGATTTTGGGGAGGAATGTCACCAAAAAAACAAAACAAAAAAACAACAACAACAACAACAAAAAAAATCTACTTCAGAAAACCTGTAAATATGTTGTTTTCCCTAATATAATACCATATCTAAACTAAGGCGTCCCACTGAAGCTGTGCAACAACATATGCTCTTACTTCAGCAAGCATCACTCTGGTTTGCTGCCAAAATGGCTCTCTGCAATTCGTGATAGGGAAATTGGAGAAAATTCACATGCAGTTGTTTAATGCCACCCCTCTTTCATTCCTAATGGCTGTTTGATGGAACTCTGACAGTTGAATGTTTCTGGTGAAAATGGTTGGTGTGACACCCACAACCAAAACAGAATTGTTTAAAACAGTCTTGTGGGGCGCCGCAGAAAATCACTTGTAGAGCACATGTAAAATAACCCTGAACAAAGTCTGCTCTTACAAAACAGGTCTTTATAGCTAAGATTAAATGAAGGTGTAACATGGTACAATATACATCAAGGCTGCATAATCTTATCTGCATCTTTTAATGGAGGTGAAGTCTTTAACCTCCTCATCCACAGTAAATGTTTTCAGGGTTAGAAAAACTAACCATTTCCCTTTCTCATGCTAAACCCCAATCAGTGAACCAACTCCATAGTTGAATTAAAGCAAAAGTAATGCTCAATGTTATGCTCATTGGCTTATGATAAACAGTTAGGATTGTACTATTTAGCCATGATGCTGGGGTTGAGGAATTATTCAGTCCTCTTCTTTTTTTAATCTTCAGAGCAATCCTACTGCATGTTAGAGTCTCTGCAACTAAAGCCACTGCAATCATTAGTTCCAATGGGCATGGCTTGAGGAAAAGCCCATAATCAAAGGCAGCATATGGCACGCTGAAAAGCACCAGCTCATTGTTTTACTTGGCAATGGCAGTTTTATCCTGGCAGCCTTTGCTGAGAAGCCGCACTGGCACATCAGCCTGGAGCTGCAGTGTTCTAGGAGTAATGAGAGGTAAACCTGTTCAAAGAATAACCTCAAAACTTTTACATTTTCTGAAGCCCCAAAAGCTATAAAAAAAAAAAAAAACACTGCAGCTCTCTGGCTGGTTTCAGTGGAGCTTAAAGAAATACTTCACCCAAAAATGAAAACTGAGTCATGCTAAATCACCCTCAAGCTCCAAAAAACACTATAAAAGAACCATACAAATAGTCTGTATTACTCATGCACTACATTCAAACTCTTCTGAAGCCATATGATATGGGTTTGGAACAACTTGAGGGTGATAAATAATGACAGAATTGGCCTTTCTGGGTGAACTGTTCCTTTAAGGTCTTCCAAGTTCAGGATGAATGGAGCTAATGCTGTTACATCAAGTGTACAGGTCATACTAATACTACTAAGAAACACTGCGCTTCAGGGTTTTGCTCTAGCAGTGGCTTATGTAGCAGAGATAAAAGAGCAGAATTAAGACTAGGATTAAGTGCTAAAAATCGCAGCATGCACACTGCCTTGGGATTTCCTCCGCAGGTCTACTTACTCCATCCTGTCGCCATGGCCACAACAACATAAACAACATTGAAGAGAGAGTGATACAGTCAGACAGCAGAACACATGCAATGGACAAATGTAAACCAAAATGGCTGAAAGGTGAATTAGTAGGCCTGAAAAGTAGTTCTCTGCATTATGGTAAGCACTTGTGGGATTTAGTATGACAACAACAATAAAGTCAGCCACATAAATAACTTTGAGAAAATAATGCATGCAAGTGTAATTCTGTATTTAAATTTACAGACTTCTCCACAAGTTGTGCACAAGTGTGGTATACAGTGGTCGGGTGGTTGGAGGTGCACTGTGAGTGTGTCAGTCCAGAAATTCAGTATACTTTTCATCAACGTCCAAAAATTGTGTTTATTGTATGGGTGTGTTCAGTCTAGAAACCTGCCTTTGCACGCACTGTGATGTGTTAGATATAGATGAACAGGTGGTGATGACACGAATTTTATGAGACATTTTCAAAATTCCTGACCAAATCACTCACCTCAAAGATTTCAAAACCGTAAATATCCAGGACTCCCATAACTTTCTTGCGTGATTTGGTTTGAGCCTGATCAAAAAAGAAGAAAGTGAGTTTTAAGGGAAAAAAACAACTCACTCTAAACACAAATGTGACTCTGGACCACAAAACCAGTCATAAGTGTCAATTTTTCAAAATTGAGATTTATAAATCAGCTGCATAAATAAGCTTTCCATTGATGTATGGTTTGTTAGGATAGGACAATATTTGGCTGAGATACAACTATTTGAAAATCTGGAATCTGAGGGTGCAAAAAAAATCTAAATATTGAGAAAATCGCCTTTAAAGTTGTCCAAATTAAGTTCTTAGCAATGCATATTACTAAACAAAAATTATGTTTTGATATATTTACAGTAGGACACTTACAAAAAATCTTCATGGAACATGATCTTTACTTAATATACTAATGATTTTTGACATAAAAGAAAAATCAATCATTTTGACCCATACAATGTATTTTTGGCTATTGCTAAAAATATACCCCAGCGACTTAAGACTGGTTTTGTGGTCCAGGGTCACAAATATGTGAAAGGTGATAACATGCCAATAAGCATCTCTTGCATAGTTTCATAGAGTATGATTTAAGCTTTATGAAGGTATGTCTCATTACTGTTGTTTGGCAAATTTTCACAGGCAAAATACAAATTCATGCAATCTGGAATTTCGTGTCAGGGTGAAAGATTTCACAACACATATTTTGCATCGAGTTCAGGTTGGTTGCACAAATTTGATGCGTTGAACACCAAAAAGCTGCTTGGTTTGAAAATGACTTATGTGTGAGTTGTGCTTCATACTTTACTACACTATTGACAAAAGACCTTTTTTCCCCTCATAAAAGTGCAGAAATGTTGTTAACAGCAAACAACAAAGAATCAGTGAAAACCCAGAGAGACATACCTTGATGCTTTCATTGATTCGGTTCACCAGCCAGCTGAACAGTCGGCTGTAGAGGTTTTTGGCAAGAGCATCACGAGCGTAATAGGCCTGAAATGGGAGAGATCTCAAATTACAATCAATGTCCAGAACATCTGAATTACACATTATCTATACAAGCAAAAATATATTGATTAATCTCTAGTTCCAATGTCCTCCATGTCTCATGGCTGTAACAAAATTATCCCACATGTTAAGACAAAATTGTCTTTCAAACTCATCATATGGCCTGGACCCAAACGCTCTGAGGCCTGTCATCTATCAAGAGTTAGTGGCTAAACTCTTAACAACATGATGCTACGCCAAGGACACATCACAATTTGCTAACTGGACCCCTCGCTCAGATGTTATTATTGAAGTAATTAAGCCTTCGGGTTCACATGCATTCCAGCAGCCTTTGGTGAGGTTTGGCCTGTAGTATCTTTCTACTTCTAATTATTATGTTGGATTGACAACATACTGTTATTGTACAAAGTAAGGTCAAAAGTTATTTATTTATTTAATTTACCCCCAAAAAAATATTAATCCCCAAACCTAAATTTCTACAATGTATGCCCCCCGCCCCAGAGCTCTCAAGCTGCATCTGCCAGACCTTATTATTATTAATTATTAATATTTCAGTAAATTAAAAAAATAAAGTATTCCAGTATAAAGTACACATGGCTTAATTCAGTCGTGAAGGTTTTTTTTCCCACTTTCACACAAGGCTTTATAATGCCATTCAGTTTTTGACTTGACAAACTTTTCTTTCCTAGTTGTTTTTGTTGTATCTGGCCGGATGTTTGTGAACTTTGAGGACCTTGGTTTTCTGGAATGTCTCCCATTCATCTCCACCGAACTTGCAAATATGGAACGTCTTCACAATGACATTTTTGAAGTTGAAGCTGTCATATTTGGGATAATGATAGTTACTATGGACCAGGACAATAAGATGACCTTTCATTCATAACTGATCGCACTTCATGTTAGTTTGTAAAAGAAAAAGGAGAACTACTGATAGTGTATGAATTGTCCTATCAGAAGATACAAGATATCATTCTATTTTAATCTTTCCAATGTTTTTTGATCAGTGAACCACCAGTCAAACAAAGAGGGTGCATATGCTGACCTGAGCCACGTTGAGTGTGGTGGACACCTTCTCCATCTTGGCCTCCACGGTACGGAAGCTGAATGCTCTCTCCAGCACAGACTGCTCAGTGCCCAGCAGCTCACACATCTCCTTCAGGTCTGGGACAGGAAATGCAAAACAGACCCAGGCAGATCAGATTAAAGAATTATTTATGAATAAACTAGACAGTGTGTTATGTAATTTAAACAAATTTGCCAATTGCCAAAGATAACATAAACATAAAACCCTCCTTCTCTTACATGAAAAAAAAAAAAACTCTATAAAACCTCTTTAGTGTCTTTAAAATTAAAACCAACAATCATTCTGATCAAAGGCTTGTCTCCCAGAATCTAGGGGTCAAGGTTAAGACTGATACATGTTAAGCCCCTTTTCAAGAAGTTTAAGCTGAAGAGTATTTTAAAAGCACTTCTCTTAGGGGTTCTGGACATCAGGTATACAACCCCCGCATCCCACAGCAGCTCAATCTGTATTATTTCAGCCCATAGTTATCGGGTCAAAAGGGCAGAGGAAAGCACATTATTGCTAATGGGTTTAAGCACAGCAGACAAACCAGACGCTGTAGTATATATATAAATGGAGGTGTTGACATGGACTGTGATGTTTAGTCTGGGCCAGCCACTGCCCTGGCTATAGGAAACTACTAGAACAAGTAGCGGCGAACAACGCTCATTTTCAACGCATATATATATATATATATATATATATATATATATATATATATATATATATATATATATATATATATATATATATATATTTGGGTAGTTGACTTAACTTTTTTATTTAATGTGAAAGTTTTAGGTTAAACTTTTTGTTTTCCCAGGCAAATTATTTGGAGCTGTTTCAGGCCTGTAAAAGTTTTTTGCTTTATTTTGAATGAATTGTTTGCCTTCATTTGTTCATTAAACTGTGGTAAACTAAATGTATACACTCATAGGAGAATTTGAAAATAGTTGAAAAAGTTTTAGATTATTTCTAGCACATCACAGAAAACTTTTGTCACTGCTTAAAATATTATATCCTTTACCTGTTAGTCAAGGAGGCATTTATCTGGCTTTACAATTACAAACATTTTTTTTTAAATTTTTTATCATTAGCTTATGTATGCATGGTACAGGATGCAAGGGTTATCTGGGTAAGTCCCAGTGCGGTGTTGATGGACTGTGTACCACCAACTGCAAGCTAATACTGTAAATAACTCTTGACATATCAATAGATGGCAGTAGTGACCAACCTGGTGAGCAGAAGGCGGCACTGTTATATACAAGTCCACAGTACCTGTTATTTCACAATTAATATTAATTTGGTTTTCAATGCTTGCAAATGTTTATATCATTATATCTAATACTGATTGTGATGTCTGATCATTCACACTTGAAAGTTTCTTTGGAAGTGTATTTTCTTTTACAAACCAGAAGTTTAAAAAACTAATGTAAGGTTTGAATCAGCAATGCTTTTTGGAAAAGCCTAGCACTGACCGTTCTTGTCCTTGATTCGACTCTCATCGAAGCCATTGCAACGAGACTCTGGTTTGAACTCGATATTTCCCAGTTTGAGAACAGCAGCCACCAGCTCCAGTATTGACTGAACCTCATTCTCCATGAAGCCCACAATTTGCATGGCATTCTGGGAAAACAGAAGAGAAAATACATTTAGTCAATAGTGGTCTGCTGATGGACATTTAACATGGCAGTACATATGGTGGCATCTGTAAAGTGACTGACTGGCCCGTAACCACACCACTAATGGACAGCCTGAGGGGGTGGAACAGAAATTTCCATCACATCACAGTCTGTCAAAGAGAAAAGTTTAAGGATTTCAGCTGGTCTTCAGAAAAATTTGTATTTAACACCTTTAAAAATCAAGGGAAGAAATAAGATTTTTATTTTTTTTCCTATAGTCTCTATAGAGAAATTTCCTTCTCAGTGGTGATTCTCAATGATCTCAATTCAATCATACATATGGGAAATGTTCTTAACTCAAAACATATCTTTTATTTCTTTATTTATATATCTTTATTTCGATTTTGGAGTAAAATATGACCTGAGATTCACCTTAAAGGGATAGCTGACCCAAAAATGAAAAATTTGTCATCATTTACTCACCCCCATGTTGTTCCAAACCCGTATGAATTTCTTTGTTCTGTTGAGCACAAACAAAGATACTTTGAAGAATGTTGGTAACCAAACACTTGCTGGAATCCATTGATTTCCATATTACTTTTTTTCCATAGCCTCAAGTCAATGGCTAACCAACATTGTTCAAAATATCTTCTTTTGTGTTCAACAGCTGAAATAAACTTGTAGAAGTTTGAAACAACTTGAGGATGAGCAAATGATGACAGAATTTTCATTTTTGTGTGAACTATTCCTTTAATATTGTTAATGTATGGGTGTACAGGGAAATAAGTAACAGGTTTTTAAATTTTTACAGTAGATTTAGCCAATAGATCATCAGCAGCTTATGATTTATCATGTTCTTTGTGCTTCCACAATAGCTTGTGTTAATATTTGTTCTTGTGAAGCCATAAATTACGTTCAAAATGTCATGGAATCACTGATAATAAACGTGCAAGCAGTTCACTGGCAAAGTCAATGGTCTAAAGGCCAAAGATAACAGCGAGTGAGCTGTAAAGGGCTGAAATGTGACAACTCAAAGTGAATGACAAACCAATAACTTTCTTTATCTCTCAATAAATGGTAACACAATTTTATCCTTCCAGAGTGGAACACACTTTAATATTTTTTTTCCATGTTAACAAGAGAAGTATGTTGTGTCTCTAAGAATGAACGTTCTGCTGAGTTTTGTATATTATTTACAGCCTAGCATAAATAGCAACCATCCTCCCTGTGGAAGTGTTTACTGTCTCCTACACACAGAGCCTTATTTATGCTTAACCTTATAAATTACAACTGTCTACATTGCAAAAAAGGCATGTTTCTAATTAATTAGATTTGACTCCCCAGGCAAGGGGTTAAAAGACAGAGCCAGAGGCCCAGCACATGCTGAGTTAGAGTGTTCTGATGTCAGCATGGAGCTTGGCTTAGGCCTATTGTTCATCAGAACTGCACTGTATTGTCTGATACGGTGCTGGATTCTGATCAGTTTAATGTGGGCTGCATTGTTTGCTTGGACACAGACATTCTGCACTCATTTCCTGAAGACAAGCGAAGAACAGGGCTCCACAATAAGGATGGCCCAAAGGCCCAGGCCCAATAAGAAAGGGGCTAGTTGATGGAAACGTCACTTGTCTTAAGAATAAACAGAGAATAAAGGCAGCAACACTCTCAAAAATGTAATATTCAAGCACATTATGCATTGCTTCCTGTGTTATCCCAGTGTAAATACACTACTTTTCAAAATTTTGGGGCCAGTGAAGTTGCATTAAATTGATCAAAAGTGACAGTAAATACATTTTTAATGTTACAAAAAAGCAACTTTTTGTTTCTTTTTATTTTTTTAATTTCTATTCATCAAACAGTCTTGTACAAATCTATCACAGTTTCCACAAAAATAAGAACCAGTACAACTATTTTCAACATTGATATTAATAATAAATGTTTTTGAGCTCAAATCATCATATCAGAATGATTTCTGAAGGATCATGTGACTCTGAAGACTGGAGACGTGATGCTGAAAATTCAGCTTTGCATCACAGGAATAAATTACATTTTAAAATACATTAAAATAGCAAATAATTATTTTAAATTGTAATAATGTTTCACAATATTACTGTTTTACTGTATGTTTGGTCAAATAAATGCAGCTTTGGTTAAGCATAAGAGACTTTAAAAAAAAAAAAAAAAAAATTATATATATATATATATATATATATATATATTTTTTTTTTTTTTTTTTAAGAATTTTACCAACTCTTAAATTTTTACTGTTAGTGTACATTTATAGCTATTTGCTTTTTAATTTTTAATTTTGTCCTTCAATACATTCCAGATGCTTCTAAATGGCAGTCACCTTGTTTATTTTACAACGGTGACCAACTAACAACTACTCCTTACATAATTTACAGCTATTAATGCAAATTATAAACCCTTATGAAAGCTAACTTCCAAAAATACATGTCATTTGTATTGAATTTGCCTGGCTTAAAAAAAAAAGGTAAAACATTTTTTGTATACGTCAGAAGCAAAATGTTTAAAAAAAAATTACAATAATATTGTAATATATTTTTTGTCTCCAGGCCAGTGAGGCAAGTGCCCAAAGAAGCAAAACTACTAGCTCAACCAGGCCAGCAGAAATGAATCCTTATTTTTAAACCCTGCAACGACAGTCCATCCTCCGCATGACCTGTTTTCACAATAACAATAAGTGTGCATGAGAAAAACAGAAGCTCTGATTCCATGTACACAAGTCAGCTGTGAGCAGGTGGAATTCCCCCTCAAATGAACTTCCCTGTCTTCAAGTAGAAGCTTGAATGAAGCTCAAATTACATAATGGCACAAGGCAAAATGTTTTGTGCAGATCAAACTCCACCTCAGTGGGGTAAAGGATGATCTTATCCAGTTAAGCCAGGGAGATAAGGTGCTTTGCTAACTTCTCATCATACAAGGTGCCATGGATCTGAACTAATCCCAAGACAGTCTGAACACATGCTATAATGTGTCAGGAACCAGCTACTGTATGTAGAGTACGGTAGGCCTGAAAGAAAACTTACTCGGACTGTTCTGAAACTGGCAGCATCATCCAGTCCATTGACTGTTGCTGAATCCAGGCTAAGGTAGTTGTATTTGCTGACGTCTCGGTCCAGCTTCAGTTTTTCTGAAAGAAAAATACAATTAGAGTGTTAAAGGCAATTCACTTGAAAACCATCTTTGATGCAAATTCTCCCATTTGTTTTTCTATGGGTGGTCACTCTTTGTACTTTCTCTTTATCACAAGGGTGTCCCATCTTGCTCCTGGAGGGACAACATCCTGCAGAGTTTAGCTCCAACCAGCTCTTGTAAGTTGCCATTGAGTCTAAAGACCTTGTTTAGCTAGTTCAGGTGTGTTTAATTAGAGTTGGAGCTAAACTTTGCAGGACATTGGCCCTCCAGAAGCAAGATGGGACACCCTTGCTTTATACTGTTCTTGGTTTTGATGTATCAGCCATTCCATATGACCCAGTTGCCATCAGATTATGTTACATCTATGTGAGGTCAGCTCACCCCTTTGATGCCTGAAATCAAAGACTTTTATTGTGTTCTCTTTCATTAAAAATGTCAAACAATGACCATGGTCCAACGGAATGCAAATAAACCACGAACGAACCATAAATTCTGTTCTCAGAGACTTTAACTCGGTGCAATCTAATAATCTTTTCCTCGCTATGTTCTGAAAGCCGCCGAATGGATTGCGCATTGGGAATGCACATGTAATCATAAAAACTCTGTAAGTGGTCTCTTACTGAGCGTGTCATCTGATGCTCCAGAAAGCAGCTGGTAGAAGATGTGGAAATTCCTCTCACCCCTGGGCTGTTTTACCACACGGGATTTCTCCAAGAGATCTACGAAAGGGAAATATCAAAGCACAAAACATTTCATGAGCATTCACAGCTGACTCAGCTTAAACAGAGAGCAACAGAAGGGTTTCTGATGTAAAAATTCCCCTCATTTTCTCCACAGAGAGAAAGTTTTTGGTGATAACGTACTAAAAGACAGGCCTAAGAAGGCTGTCACACAATGATATTTTGCCACAACTCAATTTGTTTACAACTTCATAAATAAATACATATTACTTGCGGAATTTCCAGTGAAGAACTACGCACAGATGAAACTGGCTATAGACAATTCTCTCCTACTATGAGCTAAGCAGAACAGCTGTTTCAGAGAAAAACAAAGGTGTTTTCCTGTTTATATTAGAATGAATATTTAGGTATCCATGGTGAAGTTTTCATTGTTCATTGTATTCAGATTGAGACAGGAAGTCTCACAGGAGATATTCATCTATGGGGAGAGGAACATGTCACACCACCCACGCTCCATCCAGATGTGTGCCCATTAGAAAACAGCAGCATCTGCCCAAAGCCTTGATTACCTTATCATCAACAACATTTATTAGCTTGATATGAGATAAGACATGGAGCACGGTTTATATAAGCAACTACAAAAATTATGCAGCAGTATTATCTAGGAATTACTGCTAATTCTGATAATGCTTGACAAAGCACCAATAAAACCTTTTTTGACAATTCAAACTCGTTGACAGTTGAACTGGGACATGCACAGATGATTTAGCTGGTGGTATAAAATTAGGCATTTATTGTAATTATTGTGACAATCTTAATACACTATTTATTTGGCCAATAACTTTAAAACAACAACAACTTTGTTGCAAGTTCAACAATGTTGAAGTCTTTACTGTCACTTATCAATTAAATGCATCCTTGCTGAACAAAAGTATTAAAATCATCATCATCATCATCATAATAATAATAATCCCTAAACTTTTGAACGGTAGTGCATTGCTGTTTTTACTGTGTATTGGTATATTGGCTAATATAAATTAAAATGATTCAACAGTCAATCTTTTGAAATATTCAATTCAACCATTTTAGCGTAAATGTATTAAAATTCAAAATATACCATCAAAAGTCTACTGCTATATAACGAGGCCTTACATGACAATTTATCATCAAATAACTATACATATCCATGGTACTTCAAGTATTTGGTTAATCATAAAAGCAAGATGGCAATGAGCAGTTGTCACTTCTTGTTTTATCTGATGCCTGTCACAGCAGTGGCTTAGTGGTTGTGGGCCACAAACTCCTCAATAGATAATAGCCCCATTAAAAGGTCCCCTGTTGTGGAAACTACCTCAACAGTAATCAAACACTAAAGAGTATCCTTTGTCTCTCTTCTCCCCCATCCTCTCCTTTAACCTCCAGAGATAAATCATGCTGTCTGGTGTAAGAGTAGTGTCTGAGGCAGGATGAGTCTGAGGAATGCAGGAAAACTTTAGCCCTGAGGGGACTAAACTCTGACCTTCCACCTTCTGTACACTCGAAGACCTTTGTTATTGCTTTAACACAACTCCAGTAATGGCCAGTAACTTTTGTCATCCACTCAGAAATCAGAAGTCTTCCATCTTTCTTCTCTGCACTGCTTTGTATTGATTATTCAGTCAAGTTTGAGTTCTACTCCAAAACCTAGCGAGCTGCCTTCTGCATTCTGGGATTGCCTTTTTCTGCACATGATTTTCTGACTTAGAACAAGGCTAAACTGAAATATCTCAGCATAAAGTTTCTACCTATCATCAGCAACAACCTTCACATTGGGAGCATGCTTATGATGCCTTAAGTTTAGGCTGCTCAGTAGGTTTAGAAACAAAGTTCTGGGGCATGAAGTCTGTTTGTTCAAATCATCTAAAAACAGTTTCTAGTGGGGAAAACGATGCTGTATCAGATGACTCTAAGATTGTTTCTTTGGAGAAATGTCCTCAGGCTTAAAAGCAGTCTGTAGCATCCTGTTGTAGCCTGTCTGTGGACATGTAACTTGGTTGTTTTGAAGCACTCACAATAGATTCTATTGTGCAGACTACATGAAGCTGTAACAGTTTAAACTAGACTGAATTTAGAGGCCAACTGCACCAGCTGTGTGCAAGTTACAACTTAGCCTAGCTTTGACGTAAGTTACAACTTACGCACTACTAAATTAAACTTTTACGTTTACTTACTGACAAAATATTTACGGAAGTTTTGACCAGGAGTAACGGCTGGAATAAAATAGCAGACTGACTGAACTGCATCACTAAGCACTCCTGTTTTACCTGACAGACTTAAATACTTTACAGTGGAGGCCAAAATGATTAGAACACTAGTATTTTCACCAGCTAAAAATGGTTTCAAGTCAGTTATTTCTATCTTTTGCTGTGGTGTGTCAGTAGGCAACTGTGGCAACATCTCCAAGATGCTTCAAGAAACCTATCTGCAAGGCTACCTGAAAAACTATGTGCAAGTGCACTTAGGGCAAAAGCTGCTTTAAACTCAAAGGATGGTCACACCAAATGTTGATTTAATTTAGTTAATAGAAGTTAATTGATAAAGAAAATCTATTTATGACATTATTTTTGACAGCATCCTCATTTTACAGCATTTTTACACAAGTGCCTAAAACTTTTAACAGTATAGCTTTGCAGGTAGGTTTCTTGAAGCATCTTGGAGACGTTACCACGGTTCTTCTGGATTTAGTCTGTCTCAGTTTGTTCTGGTTCTTCATGTCATTCCAGACGAACTGGATGATGGTGAGATCAGATCTCTGTGTGGGGCACTGGCTGTTGTCAGACTCCTTAAAATCTCATTGGATTATTACAATTAATGGCAAAACGAATGCTTGGAATTGTAAATTGATATTTCCTACTGACACACTACAGCAAAAGATAGAAATAACTGGCTTGCTGAGGACGTTATGTGAATAAATTACTTTGTTAGTGGCTTTTAAACACAAATTTGACCTAAACAATGCTCCTCTGCATGCATTAGTCAGCCTTGTGCATGTCAAATATGATAACTCATAACAAGTAAAGGTCCCTTTTTTTGGTATCAGTATTTATTGATTGGTCCTTTTTTTAATGTAATTTACATATAAATATACTTATTATTTTACTTAGTGTCTAAATGATTGAAATCTCTCAGGTAAAACGAGAGCTTATTGATGCAATTCAGTCAATCTGCTGTTTTATTCTAACCATTACCCCTGGTCAAAGGTTTCTGTAAATATTTAGTTAATATGTAGTATCTTATTTCAAAAGAATATTTGTACCAATAGTTATGTGAGGCAAAAGAAGTTAGTCTGCTATTGGATTATTAACGGTAAATGTCATATTATGCAACTATGCATAGCTATGTTCTGCCTTAAAAACAAGGCAGCGGCTATTTGCACTAAGTGTAAATAGCGATAGATGCTATTTACACTAAGTGCAAATAGCAATGGATTCTATTTACACCAAGTGAAAATAGCAGTATTTTTTAACGATATGCTATTTACACTAAGTGCAAATAGCTATAGATTCTATTTACACTGTTAAAATAGCAATATTTTCTGATATTTATACTACTTATTGCAAAGAGTTGCAATTATCTGCACCTCAGTATTGTAGTACATTATAAAACAGTACGCAATAATAACGTATGGAGTGTAAATTATAGTTTTAATTCAAATTATTAAATGGATGCTATCTTATTGGGACAATAAAGCCCTCCCTACACCTAACCTAACCCTACCCGATACTTTTATTTTTAAATTTTTAATTATTTCCTTCATTTTTATTGAAAATAAATGCCTTTCTAATGCGATATGAGATTTGAAAAGGGAGAAAAAAAAGTTCGGCAAAAGGCGGGCTCGAACTCGGGTCGATTGTGTCAAAAAACACATGCTCTACCATCTACGCCACTGAAACTGATGCAGAATATGCGTCTTTTTTCAGTCTTGACTAACCCAATCACACGTTAGTGGGCGGAGTTAGTGTAAATAGCCTTTGCCAACAAGGCGGGCTATTTGCACTTAGTGTAAATAGACACTCCGTAAAAACAAATAGTGCAACTGAATAAAGTACAGAGTTACAACTACTTTATGTTCCAGAACTTACAAATGGTCGGTACAACTCTACCCAGGACTTCAAGTAAAAACTGTGGGGGAATTGTTTTAACTGTGGGACTCTTCCAATCAAACACTGGAAAAAATGGTAACATTTTGCACCCACTTCCTGTGTCTTTCGCTGTATGTTTGTGGAGCCAAAATAAGAGATAACTGGAAACAGGTGAAGGTCTTGCTGTCCTTAAGGAAAGTCACTGTGCTCATAAACCCGAGCAGAGGCGTTTCTGGGCTGAAAGGGTAACTGTCGAGTCAAGTAATTCAGTGCTGCTCCAAATAACAGCACAAAAGAAATGTCATTAGGTTGTCAGTTAGGTCTAGTGACTCCCCTGTATGTGATGGAGTGACGTAGATAAAGCACATCAGCATCATTAAGAGTGGGAGATTGATCGATTCTCTCACGTGGATGGTGGCACACTATTTGATCGACTAGTTACTCAAACTGCTGTACTATATAGGTTACAAACTCTCCTCAATGAGCAAATGGATGAACTGTGCCAACTGTTAGAGGAACTTGCTGTGGGATAACAACTTAGGCTGATTAATTCTCTCTCAATGCCAAGTGGTAGCACTTCCGTTTCCATTTAAAGACTTTAAGGTCACTTGTCATGTGGCAAAAAAACATTTTTGAACAGATAAATATTGCTACAGTTTAGAAATTGACTGTTATGTCAGTAATTATTTAATAGGTTAGTTGGCATGTAAATAAATGCACTCTCAATGTTATGAACATTATAAACTTCAACAACAAATCATGATATTGACAAATATATTAGAGAATGTACATATTTTAGGTCACCATTCCTCATCATTTCAACTACCCATTAATTTAACGCTATACATGAACCAAATGCACGAGGAAACATTTAGTTAAATGGATCACTGGCTTCAACTTTAAAGAGTATGTGTGCCAAGCCAACTAGACTGCTGGTCTGGCTTTGAATTTGCAGACAGACAGGCTCAGGGGCATATTACAGGAACCAATGCTATAATGCTACAAAATAAGGACACGCTCTGGATGGTTTGTGTGTGTATAAATGCAGCACAGTTTCCTAAAGCCCTCTCTAAGAGCACACAGCTGGGAGCAAGAATAAAGACACAGCCACTTTTATAAAATTCTTAGAGAAAAAAAAAAAAAAGTTGCCCAAAATGAAGCTTCTATCATCATTTATTCTCCCTTGCATGTTGTCTTTATACTCACATGACTTTTTCCTCAGAAAACACAAAAAGAGAATTTCTAAAGAATGTTCATGCATCTCTTTTCCATAAATTGATTTTTTTTTTTTTTAGGATTCATTGATAGTAGATAGGGGGGAAAATGTATTTACCTAAAATAGATTAGTTTATTTATTTTTTTGTGACAATTGAAATCTTTACTGTCACTCTTGATCAATTTACTGTATCCTTGGTGAATAATCGTATTAAAAAAAAATATATATATATATATATATCTTACTGACCTCAAAGTTTTTGAACAGTAGTACATAACACACAAGTCATTTTGACTACTTTTACAATGGTCGTTTTGTACTTTTAAGAGCTTGACAGTCATACACGTCACAGAATGTTATTGTATGGAAAAAAGCTGCACGAACATTTTCAGACTTTTGTATTTCAGATATAGTTAAACAGGATATGGGCTTGGAATGACATGAGGGTGAGTAAATAATGACAGATTTTGGTTGAACTATTGCTTTATTTCTACTTGGGCACTATTACAGGGATACTCCTTGGTTTCCACCTTGTAATTATACTCACAATTACTGATGACTCCACCAAGGGGGTCTCCTTTGAAGTCAAACTCAATATCCATGTACTTCCCCTGTATAGAGAGAAGAAACTGTTAGCAAATCCCATAAAAAGTGCATGGTGGGTTAGTTGATGACATGACTCTTTATTGTTGTTTAACATGGCCTTCCTGTGCAGTCAAAATAAGATATGATTAAGAAGCTAAGGTCATAGACGCAATGGTGACATTGCATCAAGGCCCTTGGTACTAATGGCAGGCTTGCTGTGGAGAATCACGTGGCTCTTTTGTGGTTCTTGATGGTAGAAAAAGACACATGACATTGAGGGCAGCGATCACTGCAAATAGGGCTGAAATTTGAGCCTTCCGTGAGGCAAATGGGAGGAAAAAAAAAATTCCCTCTAAGCACAGTCAATTCTCCAAGCACAAGCCTGTTCATAACACACGCTGCCAATCATACATAGATTTGCAATGGAGTAATGGACTACTGTGGGAGAAGAGGCTTTTTTTTGCTGCTGTAATGGTAAAAGAAACTTTTTTTGTCTTTCTGTCCCTGCACACTATTTGGGAAAGGAACAGTAAGCCCAGTGTCTCTGGAGCCAGTTAAATTTGTCCCTCTTTATTTATATCCAACAGCTCTTCAAAAAGGAAACTGCCTCAGAGGCTGCTGAATAAACTCCTAGAACTCTAAAATGCTCTGCCAACACAGGAAGTAACAGCTGAAAATTACTTGGAGAAAAGTTGTAACAGTATAGCAGTTGAAATCTATATGATAAAATGGTGCTTGAGATACAAAACATTACTATGAAATGCCAAATCTCAAGGTGTTAACACGCCTTAGAAATCAAAGATGGTTCCGTTCCAAACCTTGTCGAGCTGGCTTGCTGCCTTCTGCCTACACAGGCAGCAGCCTTCGAAGGCTGCATCCTAACCAAGGTGCTGACCATTGTAGAATGTTCTACATAGTCCATTACTGTTTACGCCACACAAATAGACACTATTCAGTATGCATGTAGCAAGGCTAATAATGTAATAATTTACTTAGCATTAATAAATTTCACTCTTGTGAAAAATGAATGCATTTAGTAATTCGATGAGCGCAAACATTAGTAAATTTTGTAATTAATAAATTTTGTGTCTGAAAGAGAAACTCCTACAAATGCATATTCAGTAAGGTCAGGCACAAAAATAACTGTGTCCAAGCCTTTTCAGTGCTAATTCTTCACTTTGCGTATTTAGTAATTCCTGACAGTACTATTTTTATGCCAAAAGACGGTTTGCGCTGACACAAGATGTTAGTAAATCTGGCCCTTAGTTGTATTGAATGTGTACTTGTAGTTTACTTGATATCTTAAAATTATATTTAAAAAAAACTGCAGTTAATATAATATTAATGAAATAAAAAGTCATTTAATTGTATTAATGAGAGAACACTCATTTTATTAATATACTTAAGTATTAATTGTCAAATTAAAATTTTTACTTTACATTAAGTTTTTTTTTTTTTTTTTTTCATCTGAGCAACCATCTTAGATCTATAGTTATAGCCATTATGGATTATGGGATGGCCTTTCCCACAGAGGATGCAACGCTGCCTTAAAATCTGAAATAAGACAACTTTGTTTTAAGACTGTCTATGATGCCTCAAAATGCTACCTATATAGGCTAGGTTTTAAAACAAAGCCACAGAAATAAATAGTTCCTGGCTAAAGATTGTTACAGTATGTAACACACTGATGGTCTCATGTGGGTGATGCAAGAGCCAGTAAGAGTGCTCAACAAACTCATTTTTGACCCACGAGTTACTAAAATTTAGATCTGGTAAGTTTCCTGAGGATAAACGTCAACAGCAACATTGACTCAACGCTGTTCTGTTTTCCCTGTTATGTAAACTGAACAGCACCTCTGTTGAACCTCTGAAAGCACACGCTGGACAATGCTGTGTGGTCTAACCTCTGCAAGTACACACTCTATAGCTCAGTATATGTTTAGATTGTGTGGTCAGGCTGTGACAGACAGCTGGAAAAGGGCCAGACTGTCAAAGAGCAGCGGCATTAAACACATTTGCATAAACAGAGATATTTAACTGTGCTAATCTCTGTGCTGAATGGCATTGTGGGAGTCTGTCCTCATGGACGACAGGGAAAAAATAACGGACTCAAAGGCATCTGGAGGTGGTTGCCAGAGAGGTTACACAGAGTTCTGTTTGAATCTTGCAATACGCACGAAGAGCAACTGCTCTAGTGTTGCTGTGTCAGAATAGGGCCAGATGTGCTCAGTGCCGGTCCATAAGAAGCAGAACACAAAGCAAACCGGGAATGTTGCAGTATCATTTTTGCAACATCAAACTCCCAAGAAAAGCATTGCATCACTTTAAGGGTGGGCTGACAGAAAGTAATAGAATAATTTGCCTGTGTTCACTTTACGGATCCAAGTCCATGTTGATCTAATCTAAAGCAAACACACTCTAGAGGGAAGAGCAGCATCAAAACACTCGTAAAATAGTCTGTCTGGAAAAAGAAAGAGATACTCACAAATCGAGACGAGTTGTCATTCCTCACGGTTTTGGCGTTCCCAAAAGCTGCAATGGAATAACATGTTGTAAGTTAGTCATGCCAGATTCATTCAGCACTACATTTCTACTTTGACTGATGTCATCTGGTGGAAAAATTATCCTGAATCCTCTCAGCTACCTTTCATCATATCCATGAGGATAAGATACTTAGACGGCCTAAAATTATAAAGAAAAATGAACAATTCCAGACATCCTTCAATAATGTATTATCCATTTTAAATATGTTAATGAATATGTTAGTTAACTCTGATAGACACTGAATGGAATTTACATTTATAGATTTGGCAGATAAATTTATCCTAAGCAGTTTACTATTGCATTTAAGGTTTACATTTTATCAGCTGAACCCATGACCTTGGCATTGCTTAGTGCCATGCTTTGCTGTTTGAGCTAAAAGACAACACCATAACAAATTAATATTTCAACGTGCTTTCAGATCAAACAAACCCAGGCTACATTCAAAATATATTAATTTAGTTCATAGTATGTATACTGCATTCAGTAAGCAAATGTTTCATGAAATATACAGATGACCTATTTGCAGTATACAAAACAGCACAATGCATAATGTGTCCCACAAAGCAACATTCCAGTAACACTTTATTTCAAGGACCAATTCTCACAATTAACTAGTTGCTTATTAGCATGCATATCACTAGCATATTGGCTGTTTATTAGTACTTAAATTACACATTAGTGCCTTTTTCCTGCATGAACCTTACCCTATGCCTAAACGTAACAACTAAATTACTAACTATTAATAAGGAGCAATTTCTTTTGTTGAGGCAAAATTTGTAGTTAGTTAATAGTGAGAACTGACCCCCAAACTAAAGTGTGACCAAAAATATAATCCTCTTTATAGAAACTGAATAGTCTTTTTAGGATTTGTTAATTTTTAATGATTTTTTCCATGCCTGGTAAACCACAATTTAAAAAAATTCCCTGACATTTCCCATGACCATGGGAACTCTGCATACAAAAACAGCCACATTTGGTTTGACAGCCATTTTCTTTCAGAAAACTCCATTATAAAGAACCTTCTGTGCAGTGGAAAGGATGTTAAAGGTTCTTCATGGAACCAAAAACACCAATAAAGAACCTTTATTATTCATAATTGCAACATTGAATATAACTAATTTTCACATCTTCCTTCTGAACACCATCACCCCATATATGAGCTGCATATATACAGAGAGTCTATGGTAGAGTAACATGCAGCAGGAAATGTGCAGGACCCCCCGGTGTGGGGCTCATTACTTCCAGCAGCTAAACTCTCACAGATGTGGGACTTCACTCTGCTCTGAGTCCTGCTGCCAAGAAGCACTGGGCATTCCTACTCCATCTCCATCTCATCGCTTATGGGCATTTCCTGTTCATGGCCCCACATAAAAACACAGCTGTCTGATTGCCAAGAAGCTTTTGGCCCTATAGTTGAAAGTGAGGCAAGATTATGGGAAAACACATATTATGTAGGTCTCAAATCATCTGCTTCAAAACTTGCCTTCAAGAATCTGAAATGGTTTGCCACCCAATTTTCTACTAACTGACCTCCCAGTACATTCAAGCACATTGGACGTCACATCAGTTTTAAGACCTGAATGGGACCTGAGTTTGAAGGGACCTGAATGTTTTAAAGGTGTGAAATGACATATAGACAAGGTAACTGGTGCAAAAACAGAAGATGTGGAAGACTCACCCTCAAGCACGGGATTGGACTGAAGCAGCTGCTCCTTCACTTTGTTCACCTCCTGGCCCTTCCCACACACTGCCGCCACATATGACATCACAAACTTACTAGCCTCTGAAAAACAGACCACAGAAGAATGAGGTCAGGGGTCATCATCTTCTAGACAAGACCTCACCCCAAAAATCCCTTTTACATCAACTCTGCCCATCCTCCAGGGAACAAATGCCTTTCCCACCTCACATGAGAACCCAAACTCCCTCATTCTTTCAAAGCCAACTATGAGATCAGCTGTTTAAAGAGCTGATACTATTAATTATGAAGAGATGACAGAACAACTCAAATATAGGGGAAAGCCTGTGTATCAATGTCCAGTTTGGCAAATATAACAGTGTAAAAAAAAATAAAATAAAAATAATAATAATAATAATAATAATAATAATAATAGAGGTTTAAATTCTTTTTTTTTTTAGGTCATTTATTAAAAAAAAAAAATTAAATTAAATGTTAAACTAGTGATTATTATTATTATTATTATTACTACTACTACTACTACTATTCAAACTGTGGTTTAGTTTTTACATGGAATGATTTTAATCTACTTGGCACTAATGGCTGTGTAAGATTTATCTTGTTCGACGCTTAATGACTTTCCCATGTCTTGACCTATGAGAGCAGTGACTTGCACACATTAGTGCAGATATGAAATGTTTTCTGAAGGGAAGGACGCCCACTTATGTTTCAGAGATTTAGCGCTGTGTTTGGCCTCTGCTCAATTCACAGGACTTAAAGTATGAAACATTTTGATCAAACCTAATACATGAAGAGATGGCAGAGCGATAATCAAGTGGAGAGAAAATAATGCTATAACTCCTCATTTCATATAGCTTTAAGCATAGAACCTGAACACTGAATAAGAGAGCCCAATTTCATTTATTTCTGAGCTGGGGTAGATTTTCATTAGTACAGAAGAGCATTTTGAAATTAACACAGTGACCTTGACTAACAGTCAATGATTTTCATCAGCGCTTGCTTGTGTGTGGATTACCACAATCCCCATTTATCTCATTGCCTTGACTGTTGGATATCCTGGATTTGAATGGTTGGCACAGTAAGATGCCCATTTTAAACCAAGAGGAGTCCAGTTTTGTACTGCTAAATGGCTGTGGTCAAACTTCAGCATTCGTAATAAAACAGCTTCTTCCAAAAGACCATGGTAGAGCTGAGCTGACACGAACAAACTCGAACAAATGTTCAATCAGAAAATCACAATATTATACCTGCTTTTTAGATACACACTTGCAATTCTAAACTAAAATAAAAATGTGTATTTATTTTTCCTCATTTTAAAATCTGTCGGTCATTCATAGTTTGATCATCTCTACTTGGTCTAAAGCAAATGTTTCTTCTGTAAAGACCGATAGGCAGGCACAAATTAATTACACAAAGTTTCTAAACAATTAGCAATTTGCTATTCAAAACACAAAGGAAAGGGTTTCAAAAGGGAGAATGAGATAGTATCCATATGTAAACACTGGATGGGAGCCGAATGAAAACACTGAATACAGTTATGATTGGCTCATAAATTATCAGAAACACAGCACCTGTTCCCCATTTGTAGATTTTGATCTGATTCCCAACACCAGATGAATAGTTTGACACATGAAGAATCTAAATGCATTTTTGAAAAAGCTCCAACACAGACGGACAGCACACTTCAAATAAATATGTTAGTCTGCAAAACTGATTTAATCTAAATCATTACTTCAGATTGCAGATTAATCCAATTTGCGTACCAATGTCAATCTATTCAGAGTCTGTGATATACTGTCTGCTTATACCACAATGCAGCAGAACTACTGTAAAATGTAACAGGAGCAATTTCGCATCATCGGTGAAACGTGTTGATGGCATTGTTAAAGAGATTAACTGGAGGAATGAGTGGATTAAATAAGCGCAAGAGTATGAGAAATAACAGTTACAAAAACTGTTTACCATCAAGAAAGCAGCTAGTGTCACAATACTGAAAAAATATCAGATTTGAAGCATCACTAACGTTAATTAGTTACTGATTAGCTTGACTTGTGTTTAAGTATTTTAAGTGGTTTTACCCGTCTTTCCTGCTCCGCTCTCTCCAGTGATGAGAATGCACTGGTCTTTATCTTGATTCCGCAGGGATCGGTAGGCCTCATCTGCCAGAGCATAACTGAGAAGAGAGAATATTCAGGTTTTAAAAGTTTAACAAAGCAAAGCTTTCATTTGCAGTTAGGCAACTGTCTTCACGGTTTTGCTGAATCTATATAAGCAATTTACTTCAACCATCTAGACCTTATTAAAATACTGACCCTAAATTGAGAGCACTTTGTGATATGCTCTGATAAGAGGACAGACAATGCATGGTTTAGAGTTGGCAATTACCAATGATGGTCACACACCAGTGTATCAGTAAACTCTGGGCAAAACTAAGTCACATTTATATTCAAAAGTTTTAATGTAGTAGTTCTCAACTGGTGTTGCTTTAGCACCCAGATTTTTCATTGGACACAAAGTGGTGACCCAACAGAGTACCAAAGTTGCTACTGAAACATAAGTAAACAAAATAATTAAACTTAAGTGTATTAATATTGATATTACTACATGAAAATAAATTAAATAAATTAATAATTCACTGCACAAGATTAAAATAGACTACTAAAACAGACTAGGTTTAACTATGCATGAGTATATAGTTAGTTGCATTATATTATTTGCATGTACCATTGTTTTTCCCTGCAGTGCACAGCTTTTATAACAAACCTATGATCCATTTTTCAGTCACGACCCACCAGCACATAGTCAGTTGAATCATACTGCTTTGCAGCAAATGTATTTTTTATCAGTTGTCGACAGAACAAATTCCTCAGTGTAAAAAGTCTATACTGGGGACCATTACATTTATGTTTTGATTCTTGATAGAAAACAAAAAGGATGAATCTTCTGAATGAAAAGAGTCAGTAATTAGATTCATTCTCCATAAACTCCAGGAGAGTAAACAAAAGAAAATAGGTCATATGATTCTATAACCCAGTGGGCACAGTAACAATGATGTAATTGTGAATGATTCGAGGAAGAAAAAAAAAAGAAAAAAAGAGCAGAAGTCTCAGTTCATGTTTGTAGGGCAGATGAGACTCACAGGCTGTGTCAGTAAATGTTGCAGTAAATGTTGGTGAGTGATCAGCTCTAAATAAATTGGACTACACATTGCCTAAAAACAGTGCTAATTTCAACCCATTTTATTCCACCTCCCAGTTTCCTCACAGTCTGTACTTTTCTACAATCATTACTGAGGAATTTTCCAAAACCACCACTAATAATAGGTCTGATTGTGAGGGAAATGTTGCATGTAGTTCCCCTCCTCTAAGATGTATAAATGTCTGGATTCATCAGGTTCACGGGGAGCTAGTGGTATACATGTGTATGGCAAAACAAAAACTCCAGAACAATAAGAAGATCCAAGTTAAATTCCATAGCTAAATGGAATTGCTGTAATACTTGATATGCATTTTCTTGATGACCATGACAAAACTACCATCTCTGATGTGGCATGCATACATTTGGATACTTAAGATAATGTCACTGAAAGGCTTTAAAATGGGTCAAAGGCATGTCAGGGCTTTTTCAGCTTACAGAAAAGGGTAAATAGCACAAATGAAAGACCATATTACGACACTCTGGCTCCAAAATCTTACAAAGCTGCCTACATGGAAAGCATTTTAAGGCATTGTAGGCTGTTCCAAAAGTGTGTAGACGATTATGCTGCATTCTAAAATGCTGCCTTTTGGTTAAATCCTAAAGGTGTGGTCACATTGGCAAAACTGGCAAGGAAGGTCCATTGTCTATTATAAATAGTATAGCGATGTATGAAGCATCGCTTACTTTTACACCACTTCCAAACTAAACAGCTTTACATTGGTCAAACAAACTTGAATCTGATGCAAAATCCATTTGGGCAAACCTTTCGCCTCACAAAATTCCAGATCATGAGGCTCCATTTTGAGATGACTGCATTTCACCTGCATAAATTTGGTGTAAAAGTGTAAAAGTGAATGCACCTTAAAGCAGAATGGCATGTAAGGCACTACAACAAACTCAATGAAAAACATCCACTGAATATGTTGGGAAAACATTTCTATAAAAGTACAGTTTAATTGCAAAATGCTAATGCTAAAGCTAAACTCTTGTAAATGAATTGCAAGTCTCCTGTGAGGTTTGCATGAATAGGGATATTTGTATGGCACACAAAGCTGCCTATGTAGAGAGTTTCAAGTCAGTAACAAAGTAAAAGCGCCAACTGCAACTAGCTGTATCAGACAAACTGAAAGTCACCACATGTCACTTCGAATTTGCAAAAACTGTGTACAGAACTCTTAATAGCTGCTTTCACTCCAAATAAATATTATACTCTCATTGAAAATGAATAACTTCAGTCCACTTTCTTGCTGTAAATTGCTGTCAAAGCAACTCACAAGGTTTGGAAACAGAGCCTTTATTTAAATATTATGAAGGTAATATACCTACCCATAAGTATTACTACTAACACTCCAAACAAAATCTTGAATGGAACAGACTGACGCGCCACAAATTGTACTGAGAACGAAACCCCAAAAATATAGAGTCCATCTGATGGAGGTTTGGGCTCTGGGCGGAGGCCTGGGAGAGACTTGTGAGGAAAAGAGAAGAGTTGGAGAGCCAGAGAGGACATGCGGCATTACATCAACACAGAAACGTACATGGCCTAGATAGCAGATGTTTGAGCTTTGTGAGGTGGCAAAACCGCTCGACATGACCCGAACAAAAGAGAGCTGTTGTACAATTATCCAAACCCTGACAGAGGGCCATGGGAGGGGTCCCATTGAAGGAAATTTGCCAAAGAGGCAAATCTAGACCATCGTGATGCTTCGGGCAGTCCCAGCATGCATCGCAAAACCTCTTTTTGCACTGGCAAAGGGTCCACTAGAAAATGAATAGCTTAATTTTGAATATGAATGGACCCTTAGGCCTCCACAGGCAGAGCAACAAAAAAGACACAAGAACTCTCCCAATGACAAAAGGGAGGAGACGCGTGTGTGGTACTTGTCCCGATCCAACTTTGAGCTAAAACTGAGCCTTGGTTTGCACTGAAAGGCCAGGGAATCATTAGATGTTCGTCTTCATGCCCTGCCTGGAGCCACACCATGTGCAGAGAGAGAGGAAATTAAGAGTAAAGTGAGAACATCTGCTCTGTGCAATCGTCACAAGATTAGGACAGAGCGGTCAGTTTGCTAAGTCTACTCTACAAGAGGGAGTCATTAAGTATGCAAACATCACTCTGACTGATATAAGAGTTGGAAAGATGTAATCACATAGGACAAATGGGAACATCAACGTAGGGAGTCCATGAGCTGTTGGCTTGAAGAGCCACATCTGACCAGGAGCTTCTTGATGAATGGAGGAGGGATGTCCTTTAGCACATGGCCTACAGGAGATTGAACCGTAATTTCAGCTTGCCTTAAGGCCGCGGTAAGGCCCAAAGCCACATCATGAGGCACATGGCAGAAAATAGTATATTGCTACCACCGATAGTCCTGCTTAAAAGGGAAAACTAATCACAAGGACAGGAATACCCAAAATACAACCGGCATCAAAGCTGTTAATGTACAGAGCTGGAAACAGGACAAAATACACAGTAGCCAAATAATGAATCATGCCTCAGCAGGCTGGACAGCTCGCTACACTGGGATAGGATATCCGTATGTGTTTCTGAATGAGCCACAGTGGAAGTAATGTTTTCCTGCTTGTGGTGGAGTGATCACGAACTCCGCTGGAACAAACAATGGACCACGGGAGCTCCGGAGAAGGAAGGCTGAAAAACGCAAGTTTCAACCAGGTGGCCACAAACACCTCACCTGCTTCTTGCACAATGCTCTTGTTTTATAGACCTTAGTTTGTCTGGTTTTACATGCACATGGAGAAGCTATTGCACAGCCTGCAGGAGTAAACAGCCAATGGATGTGATGCTTTTCCAAATGGGAAACGTGAAATAAGACAACGTGATTCTCAAAGTGTTTTTGCCAGTAAAACTTATCCAGACAAATTCTGAATTTAAAATATTCACTGTCCACTAAATACTTTACTTTCACTATAAAACAGACAGTTCAGACTTTTTCAGAAAAAAAAAAAAAATTCATGGGTTATAAAAACCTCTTATCTTTCATTTGCTAATGTTTTAACACAATGGTACTCGACCATGTTGTTTCTTACAATTGTTTAAACAATAGCATGTGAGAGGCCTACATTTGGGATCCCCCTTCCACTGGCCCCTTCACACCCTCAGGAAGTAGAACACAGGAGTGAGTCGGTCTGTTTTTAGTCACCCAAAACCGGATGACTTTACTGCTTCCCTCTGTCTGCACTGACTCAGCTTTCCTGACGTCTGTGCTCTGTATGTTCTGTCACATGTCCCACATCTGTCCTTTGAGGAGACCTATGGAGACTTACATTCAGGCCCCACTCCAAAACCTAGCAAGCTGTCTGTGGGAAGCATTTTAAGGGGACCTATATACCTTCTTTTGGGAAAGAGTAGCCAGCTTTGCATGCATCCTTCAAGCAGATGGAAAATCCAGAATGAATTGTGAACAGCTGAGTGGAAAATACATACTGCATCCAAATATATTGCATACAAATACTTTCCTACTGTATGTATGTAAAAAGGGTAGCACGTCTGAAATATTCATTAAGTATTCATAAAACGGTAGGCAAAAAGTACCCGGAAGACTTACTACTTCTTTCACAGAGAATCTGAAGTGTGCATCTGATGGATACTTCTATCCAATAAGGCCACGGGAGAGAAGCTGTGAATGGCAGCAACAGCACATCTGATGTCTTAAGCCACATGACATTGACAATACGACAAATGTAAAAGACAAATAAATAAATATTTTATATTATATTGAAATCAAATGCACGTTGAGTTTCCTGTGCAGCTTAAGTATAATGGATTTTTTTTTCCCCCACCAATACTTTCAGGCTACGTTTACACTAGTGCGTTTTCATTTTAAAATGCATAACTTTTGCTATGGTTACGCCTGTTGTTTACACTACTATGGCGTTTTCGACCTTCGAAAATGGAAACCTGAAAACACCGCAGAACCCATTTTAGTTTGAAAACTCTGGGGATGTGTTTCAGTGTAAACGGATCAAAACAGACACTTTTGAAAACTATGGCATGGCCAGAGATTGTCTTAATATAGGGAGCTGAGATGGTCTGTATTATTATTGGAGAAAGCATAATGGTCAACTTGGATCATGTGTGCCTCGATAACCAATCACATTACAGCCTTGACGTCATAGAATTTCAGTCAGAGTTGTGCGACACTCAGTCGCCATTTACAGATACCATAGGAATGTATGAGAAGTGCAGTAAACTGAATCCCACCTGTCACAAAAAGTGACTTCTTATACAACAGCATTTCTTTCATGGTAAACTCTAAAAATAGTTAAATCCAAAAGTATTGTTTAGCATAAAACATGTTTAAGATTAGCCGATAGGGTGTCGATTCATTAAATGATGAGCTGTTTCCTCTAAAAAGTTGTTTATTCAGCGTAGTGAAGCCTCTCCTCCATTGACATCCACTCAAAAAAAAAAAAAAAAACAGCCTATGGCCTCCTTTGCCAAACCAGATGCTTTAGCATTAGCCGTTACACTTTTTTGGCTAATGTTTGCAGGGTTGTCTTCTAGTGGATTTGGCGTGGCTCCCCACATTCGCTCTATGTATTCCTGAAGACCGTGTAAACAATAACATCTTGCTTGTTGTACCTGCATGAATGGTCATGTGACATGCATTTTCGGTTGTGTAGTGTGGACAGAGATCGTTTCTGAAATGCAGTGAAAACGGCAGTGTAGATGATGATCATTTTCATTTTAAAACGTCATTTTAAAACGAAAACGCACTAGTGTAAAAAAAGGCCTTAAAATGAAGTAAATGAGTAGTTGATATTTCTCTTCCTTGTCTGCAGTCTTCTATGATTTTTTTTAGAGCTCACAATGCATTCTGAAATTGCGTTCTCTGTAAAAGATACACATGATTCTGCCTTGGATTTTGGCCAATGCAAGTTATTTTAGATGTATTTTGGAACAGCCTATGATGATATTTTAATATGCTGTCTAGGCAATTATACGAAAGCTTTTGGTGATGCACAGGAAAACGGATGAACTAAAATGTATTCTATTCAAAACAACAGCGTTTTAGAGGTCTAGCACAAACCTTCGTGTGTTCTGGTGTCCTGATGCCCCACAGAGAGAACATCCTCTCTCAATCATTCACCCTCACTCCTCAGGGAGAGAACATGGCTTTCCAATATTCAAAGTCAACCACAAGCCAAACTAGAAATGGCATTCACCAATATAGAGGGTGACACACGCACACACTCACAGACTGGTGGTACAAAGAAAGAATAGATGAACATGCCACATAAAAACACATCACTTGACATGTCTCAATGGGGGGACGTGACCTAAGTGTGACCCTCAATGGATGAAGAGCTGTCGGGGAGGCAAGCAGTCTCCACGAGACGACAAACGATGCCATTGTGGCACAATTTAGTTGTGGCCAAGGGGAGGCTGTTCTACATGAGCCAAAGCTTGTTTATCCAACCCCGTGGCAGGAAATGAGGGAGAGGGATTGTGAAAATGCTGGGAGAGGGGTCACCTTCACATTTTGAGAGCCAAAATAAATACAATTATATTGGGGTGCAATATGGTGATTATACAACGGTCATAACTTAACACAGTATAGGATGGCTGACTACCTCAAAGGTTGCTTGTTTCTACAAACCTCATAGAACGTCTCATAGGAATAGTTAGACATTTCTGTAAACAGTATGATTTAATGAAATGTTCTCAAAGTTGATATTCTTATGAAGAAAGCCTAGGTTTCTTTGAAGAAATTGTTACATTACACAAACAAAATGTGAATAAAGCAAATGCTTCTCACAGCGACATAACAGACGGCAACAGTTGGTAAGGTAAAACTGAGTAGCAATGTTTTAGAGAAAGGTTAAATAACTAATTAAAACAGCTAGTAATTAAACACATGGCTAAATAGATTCTTTCAAATGCAAGTGTTTGTTTGATTCCATGGGTGAAAAATCAAAGTCAAGTGTTTAAGTAAGTTGTGAATTCACTGCTGAAACCCTGAGAAACCAAGGAAAGTCAAAGCAGGAATGTAAACAATGAGAAAAGCAAACACTGGCTGAGGCCAAGTTCATGGCATGCCATAGTTTTTGACATGTGACCATTACAAATCATAAATCCACACAGGTCCATGCTACTTTAATATTTGGAAAGCAGTTAAGCTATCATATTCTGCTCTTGTGGACTTGTGGCAGTGAACAGACACAATTACTACATGACTGTCTGGAATACTTCAAGTCTGATTAGTCGGTCACAGAATTCTGCTGCAAAATATTTTTTATATATATTTTTTTAGTATTGATATATTAATAGAGTATGTATTTGTTGCTAAGGAAACTCTGCACACAGTTAAAGTCCTATATGTTTTGTTTAAATACTGGATAAGGTTCCCAATGGAACTAAATGGTAAATTAATTAAACATTTGGTCCCACTTTATATTAGGTGGCCTTAACTACTATGTACTTGCATTTAAATTAATCATTTGGTACAATGCACTTATTTTGTACATACATGTTTTTACATTGCACATATTTAAAAAAAAATACCTGCATGTGATTACATCTGTAATTAATTTCTGTAATTACATTTATAATTACACTGTTGACCCATTGCTTACACCTTAACCCACCCTTAAGCCTACTCATACCACCAAACATGTCCTTAACCTTGCCCGTATCCACCAGCAAAAGTGTTTTGCAGTACAATATGAACACAATAAGTACACTATACTTATTTTTTTTAATGTAAGTACATAGTTAAGGCCACCTAATATAAAGTGGGTTTGCAAATTATATTTAAAGATTTTCCACATTAGAAACTGACAACAGCAAATATGAATGAAAAGAAACTCCTATAATGTTGACTGATGTTTAACTATAATTAACTGACTTAACTGACAAACAAAAGAAGTGTAAACATTTTTATGTGCATTCAGAGCCATAGCTATTGATGACGGAGGGGAGGTGATTTAGTTATTACACAACCTGAGCCAGAACAAACAGTGTGGACATATTAAAGCCCTCATGCAATCCCACAGAAGGGACTTTCCAGTTGGGAAGTGAGCATTTTCCCCCACTATATCCCAATGGCCCCATAATGCTTCAGACTTTTTTTTTGACTTATACAGCTTTGAATTGTAGGCAGTGAATACTGCAGGGACAGAGGCAGTTTGCTATGTGTTTCACTGGCTAAAGGATGAGGGTGGGTGGCCACAATTACACGAGAAGAGAAGCTTTGCTCTCTACCAAAGAGCTTGTCTACCAACGCAAAGTCCAGAGTTCATCTCTCTCTGTGCTAAAAGCCACCGTTGATAACCAATAACCAGGATGACACGCACACTTAAATGTCCATGTGAATGTTAACAACTATTTGCTGACACTTGTTACACAATATTACCTGTAAGCATGTGTGGGATGTGCAACATGATGAACGTGAGTCACTTGCAGCTTATAAAACCGTGCTGAATTGACTGTAAAGAAGATTATTTTAAATAAATACAAAGAGAGACTTTTTATGTCCTTTATACAAATGCTGTTTATCAGACTGTAAAATGTGACCTTAGTGAGGTCTTGTGTTAAAACAAAGGCAGATTGTAAGACATCAATTTATGCACAGTCTTAGGACTTTGCCCATGATTGATTGGGCGATCAATAATGTCGTCTTGTTCTGACATTCTCACTGACACAACAAACTGAAATGGTACTGCACAAACCCAAGCAATTTCAATTTCACTGTGTAGGGAGAAAGTAATGGATTTTCTGTAAAACCCTGGATCGTAAAGGGATTCTGGGAAAGCAAACAACTGTAGTGGCTCTGTAAACAGCAAAGGTATCTCAACATTTCCTTATTGCCTACATCTGTACTGCAGCAGCTGAAGAGACAGAGACAGCTGTGGTACTGTAGGTTTTTGCACATACATTGCCATGCAGCCGTCCTGATAATGAAATATTATCCGTTTTATATGAAATTAACAAAAAACTTTTTTTCCAATGCTGTTGATCCTAATTCACTTTGAACCTAGAGGGAGATAATGCACATAAACTAATGTCTGTTATATGGTCTAAAAAGCAGATCAAAGCATTTAACCTTTTCAGATACACCATGTTTTCTCCATATGGTCTGGCAATGGAAAATAACTTTAGGTTTTGTCTTGTCAAACACAGCTTAAAGGTGTAAATTACAAGGGGGTTAGGTCAGGCTTAGGTAGGAGAGATAGCTTGCTAGAATTGTTTATTTTATTAATATTTTTATTCCCTTATTTCTACTTTAAACAATTCCAATTATGACCTCCAATAATGACCTCTTTGCAAAGCTGCATTTGAAACAAATTCAAAAAACAACCTAAAATGTAATGTGTGGCTCAAACTGTTAAGGCCAGACTGAAATGATCAGAGATCTTGTTGAAAATAAACTTCAGTTGCTCATTATCTAACATTGGGACACTTCAGAAGAA
The DNA here is from genome assembly GCA_021397915.2 of Tor tambroides. Classification (NCBI taxonomy): domain Eukaryota; kingdom Metazoa; phylum Chordata; class Actinopteri; order Cypriniformes; family Cyprinidae; genus Tor; species Tor tambroides. The sequence continues at coordinate 57,251 of JAFVLL020021985.1, forward strand.
TCTGCAGAGTAGTAGGTGCTACACAAAGCCAAAAACAGAACAAGGCTTGGTGAACTTTCTGAACTTGCAACTCTTATTAGATCTATTCGATTCCTCTTTATATGACCCCTTTAACCGGCAGTTTCAGCAAGTTTGTGCCAGTCTGGAGTTTAGGCCTAGGCGTGATGAGAGAAGCAGACATCTGGCCCACATCCTGGATGAAACCTGCCTCCTGCTTCCCATATGTGTGTGAGATGTGGCAGTGAGAGACCAAGTCAAATAAAGAAAAGTCTCCCACACACAGCACTCACCAAATTCACACTTCTGCAAAGGGATGCTGTGATGACGATCTGCTATTGGTAAAGATGATATATCAGTCCTGTAATCTGTAAATCTCTTTCTCTGCCTATAAAGATAGCCATGCATAGAGACACACCCTGCACTACAGTAGTAAAGGCTAATGTTATAGTACACAGATGATCAACACAACATAAAAATACACAAATTACATATACACCCGGCCTGGCCTACAAGTAGGAGTTAAAGTGCCTGGATGCCTGTTTTCAATCTCAATGAATGCCGGACCGCCTAACCAAAAGGTGCCACACATGGTACAACCCAAACATGATTCATTCTCAAGAAAACAAGAAAGTCTAAAATAGACTTCAAAGCACTAGAAGGTTGGATAATTCAAAATGACCCAAAAATGAACATTGTTTCACCATTTACTCACCCCCATGTTGTTCCAACCCTGTATATCAGGCACAAGATTTCAGGAAAAATGTTTAAGCTTCTCATGAAGAGTGGAAAGGGGATATTTTGGGAGCACTATTCATTTACAGGGTAATGCATTTAGCATTTTATGTTTAATTTGGGACTTGTACTCGTTGAAATAAAAAAAAATTTAAAAAAATGGATGAATCAAATTTGAAATAATGTCAAACTGGGACCTATAAGCTGTGATAATAATATCTACAGAAATCTAAAGACAAAAGCTTCTGTGATGAGACTGATGGCTGAGTGCCCTGCATGGATGAATACAGAGTAAATCTGTCCCTATCTAAAAATCCTCAGGTGTTTGTAGCTTAATTCACTCAGACTAAAGAACACGTACCCAAACACAAGCCAACAGAAGTATCCATGGCTCAGCAAGACAAAACCACAAGAGGGAGAGGTGAACATTGCTGCCTGATCTCAGGCTCTTTGAGCGTCTGCTCAGTATCCTTCAGTAGGACTCATATACTTTCACTCTGGTCCAGGTAGGGTTGTAGGGAAAGATGTACCTTTTATCTATTGTACCTTATGGTACCCCCTTTGACAACTTTGTTACTTTTTTTTCTGAGAGAGCTGTATCGACTCCAGATGGTTCAAAATGCGGCTGCCAGGCTTTTGACTGGCACCCGCAGATTTGATCATATCTCTCCCGTACTATGCTCTTTGCACTGGTTGCCGGTCTGTTACCGAATCGAGTTTAAAATTTTATGGTTTGTTTTTAAAGCTCTGAGTGGAACGGCTCCTGAATATCTCAGTGATCTTTTAAATCCAAATACATCTTCTAGACCACTGAGGTCTTTGGAGAAAAGAGTGTTGATGGTCCCTAGATCTAGATTGAAGTTGAGGGGTGACCAAATTATGGTGACGAAATTATGGAATAGTCTTCCAGTCTCCCTCCGATTAGTTTCTTCAGAATCTGAATTTAAATCTAAGTTAAAAACTTACCTTTTTTCAAGGGCTTATAATTGTCCTTAGAGCCTTTTTAGTGTATTGCGGTCAAAACTGTTCATATTTATTTGCATTTTATATCTGTTTTTTTAGCAAGGTTGTACAGCACAGTGGTCAACTACTGTTGTTTTTATTGTGCTTTATAAATAAATTTTGATTTGATTTGATTTTGATATCTTGGGGTCATAAACAGGGAAACACCCTAGATGCTTTAGTAGTCCATTGCATAGCTTCTAATAGTCTAGTTCAAGACCAAAAAAAAAAAAAAATCAAATCCCTATGAGCTTCTATTTTGTCGGGTGGGCTGCACTGTCAGCACGGTACATTCTCTCAGCAAACAATGCCCTGGTGCTGCTCAATAGCAGAGTGCTGAGAGGTCCCATTACATCACTACACACAATGAAATACAATCCACCCCCTGAGACGCAGCAGCTCAATCTGGACACGACACACTGACCAAAGTCCCCATCTGCAACACCATCCAAGACCCCCATCTTCCAGAACTGACATGAGGATAAGCACCTGCCACCAACTTTGTCATGCAGATTACTAAAAAGACCTTCAAAGCCACACATGGACACTAATTGGCTTATATGATGTTTAATGTCAGTGATTAATGTGATGAATGCTGGCTACTGTCCAAGGCAGGGCGACATTATGACTCTGTCCTAAATCCAGCCTAATTGAAGTGAACCCCCAACCCCCATTTTTCCATGAAGATTTCCAAAGAAAACTGTAACTGGAATTCAGCAGAATGGATTTAAACTAGTGCTGTCAAACGATTAATCGCGATTAATCGCATCCAAAATAAAAGTTTTTGTTTGCATAATATGTGTGTGTTTATTGTGTATATTTATTATGTATAAATAAATACACACACATACAGCATATATTTTGAAAATATTTACATGTTTTTACATGTATATATTTATATTCATATAATTTATATCATTTATAAATATATTTAATATATAAACGTAATATATTTTTCTTAAATATATACATGCATGTGTGTGTGTTTATATATACATAATAAATATAAACAGTACACACAAATATATTATGTAAACAAAAACCTTTATTTTAGATGTGATTAATCGCGATTAATCGTTTGACAGCACTAATTTAAACATTTAAAAATGTGTTCTGCATGTGCAGATTTAACTCACATGTAAGTGATTTGGAACACACAACTGTGTGTATCATTCTAACAGTGCTCCTCACGCAAAGCATGTCACAATTATTTATAATAGAGTTTGTTGTTAGCATGCTGCTAAGCTAACTGCCTTGGTACAGCATGAAAATACACAAATATTAGGTGAAGTAATTCCTCAATACCCTAAATACTACTGTAGATTTGGAATGGAGAACATGAATATCACTGTAATGGCTCCTCATTGTGTTTCTCTCTAATCAAACACAATTAGTGCTAACAGCCTGGAACACAGCTGCAAACTCTCACTACAGCTTCTTTGGGATGAGCATTATTGGGTAGCAGGTGCGAGCAGGCCCACAAGTACACAGAAGACCCCAGAGGAAAGAAAGGGGCTGTCTAGTCATTACATATGGGCAATGAGAGTGTTTCAAATATGTCTGGACAAACAATGGTTGTCTAAAGCGTTTGGCAAAGCTCATCCATTTAATTAAGACAGTGTGTGTGCTGTGGTTAAAGCTCAGGTAATGAATCATCAAGCCTGCTGCGGGATTTTGTGTGTCTAAATGTCTGCTCATTAAAGGAATAGTTCATCCATAAATGAAAATTGTGTCAATGTTTACTGACCTTTATGTCGTTCCAAATTCAGATGCTGTTTTGTTCTTAACAAAGAAGAAACTGAATGAATCTTCATGATGTAGCTCTGTCATGAAAACAGTTAAAGACCAAAGCTGTCAATCTTCAAAATTAAGACTACGTCTTAAGGTGCTTTGCGTTATTGTACTTTTTTTCTCAGTTACTATGAACTAAATATGAAAATGAGCTTTATCACGGTTCTTCAAAACACTGGTTTGGAAAGACATTGGGCTGAGAAAACAACATTATTTTAATTATTGGGTGAACTATTTCATCAAAGCATTTGACTACACAAAAATAATCATTAATAAAATAAAGCATGTATACTTTAAAAATAGATCATACTGATTTGTGAAAATAATTTGTTGGTTACTGTAGGCTCATCGTTTTCTAGTGATTCTTGTTGCCTCATGCTTTAACTGCTTAGGGCTAGTTTTACTAACAGCTTGCTCCAGTGCAACAAAAACTGTCTTTTGGCATAGTACTGTCAGGATTTACTATAGTACTGTCAGGATTTACTAAAGATGCACAGTGAAAAATTAGCACTGAAAAGGCGTAAACAGTTATTTTTGTGCCTGACCCTATTGAATATGCATTTGTAGGAGTTTCCCTTTCAGACGCAAAAGTTATGGGGGGAGAGTATTTAAATGAATCGCGCAACATAACTTACAAACGTTTGCTCTCGTCTTATTACTGGTATTTGCGTCATTATTTAACGCCCCATAAAAGCATGTCTTAAAGCAGGCGGTAATTTACTAACACTGTCTTTTGGCGTTAAAAAAATACTGTCAGGATTTACTAAAGTCGCGCAGTGATGAATTAGCGCTGAAAAGGCATGGACACAGTTATTTTTGAGCCTGATCTTACTGAATATGCATTTGTAGGCATTTCCCTTTCAGAAACTCAAAATTTATGGAGGAGAGTATTCAAATGAATCACACAAACGAGATTTACTAATGTTTGTTCTCGTAAAATTACTGGTATTTGCGCCATTATTTAACGCCCCAAAAAAGCATGTCTTAAACTATTTTGCGCTTGAAATGACTACAATTATGGTTGCTACAGGAGGCACAGCAGAGAACAGAGAGTGCGTGGTAGAAGGGAGAGGATTTTTTCCACACATATTAATTTATTTGGAATGCCAGAAGAACACATTATCCGAACATATCGTTTGCCAAGCCATGTTATTTTTATTTGCTTCAGGAAATAAAAGATTACTTGGAACCCTCAACTAGGAGTCACGCAATACCAGGTCTATCAAAACTTCTTGCAACCCTTCATTTTTTTTGGCCTCCGGTTCTTTTCAACATACTGTGGCTTCTTTATTTCTTTATTCGCGACTATTCTAATTTGTGCTGCGCTTGGTATATTGCGTTGGTCGATATGTAAACGAGATGTTGCATCTGTGTTCTTTAATTTGTGCATTGTTAGTAAATCACCTGCAGAAATGTTCATGCCAATCGGCGCTGTTTTGGAATTGTGCTCTCGTGCTAATTTGCCCTGTTTAGTAAAACTGGCCCTTAATCTCAAATTGTTACCTTCAAGATTTCCTGTATGCAATCCAACAGCATAGGATATAGGCCCCAAATTTGCATACACATATATTTAAAAAAATTCTCTTGCCTTTCTTGGCCTCACTGTAAACTATATAGTATGTGCTCCTGGGAACACTTTCAGGATTGAACTATGAACAGCTCTGTTTAGAAAAGCTAAAAAGCACAATGTGTTGAACACATGGGACCACGTTCTTGCATGAACCTCATAACGACCACTGTCGATGTCATAATGACCATTAAAGTGACAGTTCACCTTCGTGGGGGGAAAGGAAAAAAAAAAAAAAAAAAAAGAAAAACACACACACACACACACACACACACACACACACACACACAAAAGCTCATTCACAATCTGACTCCACTGAAGCACACACAGATGGCCACTAAGCCACAGACAGCAGAGCAGTGTGAAACTCAGCCTGTTTGGAAGGGAGCGGTGACACCGGGTTTCTTGAACCATGTGTGGCTGCCAGAATGAGGCGTTTCACACTCATCGTGGGTCATTAACTAAAACAACCTCAACACCAAAGTTCAAGCTCACATTCCAGCAGTCAGAGAAGATCCAATGCAGAGCATTTCCAAACATCCTAATACAATTTCAACCTTCTGATGACATGCACTATTTATCTCCACATGCACATATTTGTTTTGATGCAGATGATTTTTCAAGGTAAAAATACACAATATAGAAAAATCATAACCCAACCCAAATCTGAAGTGAATTAACAAAAATTCCATAAAGTTGGATTTCACAAACTAATATCTGCTCCATTCTTCTCTCTGAGCTGTCAGATTTTCCTGATAATTAGACCTCTTGTGAGGCACACAGCTCTCGTTAGGATATAGAGGCAACCAGCAGATGTTTGTCACCTCCAGTGAGCATCTTTAAATACACCACCATTTGCGGTGATTAGTGATCATGGTGGTCCCAGCCACTTTTTTGTCTCCATAGCTTTGACCACCTCTGAAGCTCAGCTTCCAGCTGCAACAAACCCCTAATGTTAAGAAAACTCAGTTATAACGCCTTTACAATTGATTGTTTAACTTGAGAGGTTTATTGCAACTGGACACAGGCCTGTTAAAAGCAGGTGGGCATATGAGCTCTCAATGTCTCAGGCACATCTGCACACTCAAGACTCTTCCTGTCTTTAATGGAAACCAAAAACACACTGTAGTATTACATGAGTCAAAAAAACAGCAATAATAATGCAGTCTTAATGCAGGGGAGTCATCGCATGGCTCCGTTGAGGTGGTGTATAATTTATGGATAGCTTGAAAATCTTAAGTCAGAAACGTGGATGAGTGCTTAGCAAAATAAGCAGACTTTGGCTACTTTAATTAATGCTCTACTTAAAGCACCCATGCTAGTGCCATACAAATGCCAACCAGACTGACATATCATCAGTTTTTATGCATTTGTAGGCTTGGACCACCAGAAACAGAATGGAACCACCAAACAGATTTGTACTCCGTGTAAACAGACATGACATTGGCCCAACCTATGGAATCTGGAATGGACTCATTTTTACAAGTCTTATTCAAGCTTGGTGACACTAGTGGAGGAGAAAGTACACACTTCACCACAAATAACAGATCTTTGGTGACTTAGCAATTGGTTTAAAAAAAATGTGATTTTTAGACTTCAACGTGGACTAGTGGATCAGCTTCAAGGGATGTCTTGATCTTGCGATTCCTTCATTTCCTTGGGTAACAGAATGACCCTTCAAGCTGCCAATTCTGCACTTGCCCTTGGAAAAGGCCATTGCCCTTTGACCCCTTTGAACTCTATGACAGCCAGTGATTTCTTTGAGCTTTTAGTGCAATTGGCTTGTTTATGAAGGTTTAGATGAAGAATTTACATAACTCAGTGGATGTGAAGAACAATCATATCACATGTTGCCTCATTGTAGAGCAAGCACACTCAAAACTGCCATTATAAACCCTAAAGTTCACGAGCACACTTTTAAAAAATAAAGGCTCCAAAAGGGTGTTTTTGCAGTGATGCCATAGAAGAACCAACCTTTCAGTCAACAGTTCTTAAATGAAACATTTTGAAGATTTAAAGAAACCTTTTCCTCTATAAAGAAACTTTTCTGTATTTGAAAGGTTCCGTGGATGTTCAAGGTTCTTCATGGAACCATCACTGCCAATAAAGAACCTTTATTTTTAAGAGTGCATCTGTTCAAATTCATAAGGGTTGCATGACCTCGCCATGGATAGGAAAAGATGATTAGGGAAGGACAACTTCCAAACCCTGTCATAGTCTCATCTTACAAAAGATCTACCACACAAAAGCTGAAGCAGATGGCCTGACTTGGAGATTAAGATCAAATTATGGAGTCTTTTACAAAGACCTCATTAAAGAAAAACCTCACAGTCTTTAAGGAGAACCTAATTAAAAGAGACCTTAATCCGAGCCTCTCATCAAAGATGAGAATATGTCTTAGGCCTAAACATACACTGTGCAAGAGTGTGTAGTCCTGTTTCTGGAGGGCCAATGGCCTATAAAGTTTAGCTCCAACTTGCCCAAAACATACTTGCCTTGAAGTATCTAGGGCTGTATCACAGATTGCCCCTTTACCCTCATTTACTATTTCCTAAATTACTCTACTAATATTGTGCACCAAATGAGAACCAGGGAGTGAATTCACACCTTGAGTTCACCAGAAGTGTTGCGAAACACCATCTTCTAGCTAGACGTGGAAATTAATTCGGTTCAAAACTCACAGTACATGGGGATTCTAGTGGCTAGCCATTGAGTGCACATCAGTTACACTATTGATGTGCATTATGGGATTGACTCGATAAAGTCCACTACAGTATCAGGCACCACTACAAATGGCTGTCACCTGAAATAGTGCATTATATAAATGTATAGGTGGTGATTTCATACACAGTCATAGTATTCCAGAAGACTTTGACTAGTTGCATCTGATGAATTTAATTAGGATTAGAGCAAAACCCTCCAGGAGCAGGACTGGACACCCCTGGACTACGCAATTATGTATACATGCTTCAACTTATTTTTAAACATTGTTGAGTTCTGAAATGCATTTGTATGAAGTTCATGATGCAACCAAGTATGCATTGTTGCAAAGGGTAATCTTCAGTTTTCCAGGTCATCTAAATGCAAAATTGAGAACTCATGAGCAAAGATGGCTGATTTCAAATTGCATTGGAGGTCCTGCACCAGCTGAGTGACTGTAATTGAGGTCAATGAGAATGCTAACACATAGCTTTCTTCAAGTATTACCTTTATACACCTTTAAGCCACAAGTCTGGTTATATGAGACGAGGCTCTTCCAATATTTCTGAAAATGATAAAACAAGCACAGACTTGACTAAAACTTACCCAAAATCTTGACAGCAGTTTGAGTACAGATGCTCTGGGCCATTTTGTTACTTCCCCTGCCTGACTGTTGTGTTTACTGAGGTAATGAGGTGATGATCATAAATACTATTCAACAGTTTGTGCTGTTAACAGGACCGGTTATGGCCCATTGTCCCAGGACGCCGAAAAGTACAAGCCCGAAAGGCCAGTAAACCCAGAGCCATCTAAGAGGTCTGCTTCTCAGACATGACAGGAAAAGCAGCTGCCCTGGAATGAGCTCAGAGGCTGGCTGCAGATCAGAGGAGCATCGACCCTGACATCACTGTAACAGTGCTTAGACTAAAACATATGAATATGGAAGGGTCCAAGACTGAAGGAGAACTTGCATACCAGAGCAAACATTCACTTAAAGCAGATCAAATGAACAGGATAGGCCTGGAAGCAAAGGAAAGATCGATTTAGAAACATGAGGAGAACAAACTATGAACCCACAGGTGAAAATATCAAAAGGATCCTTCGGGGGGAAAAAAAATACAGCTGTACACAGCTGTTTATTTGAACTTCTTTTCCAGGGGAGAGTGTGTAGAATGAATGGGAAAAGTGTATTGGTACAGCCATCCCATTCTCAATGGCTCTTTTTTAGAGATAGATTTTGAGAGTTAGATCAGGCCATGGTGTTTTTCAGAGGGTAAGCGTGTGTCTGCCGATCAAAGAAAGCAGATTGCTTTGTTTTGATTTGGCAGTCTGGTCAGGTGGCTGGCAGCCCTCTAAAGAGACAGATGGTCATTAGCTGGAGCAGGACAGGACAGTGAGCCACACCTCCCCCGAAAGGGCTGGACATCACGTGTCAGGGGTTGAGGGAATAGAGCACACTGTGTTTATGCACACCTACTCTGCAAATTCACTTCTGCAAACATGACACCGCTGAGGGACCTTCACATTATTATTGATTAAAAAAGCTGCATGGCTTTTCCAACCCTGTGCATGCATGTCTGCAACAATTTTTTCAAGTTTGCGCTTTGCCAACCAGGAAGCCTTCTAGACAGTGACTCTGTTATATAGCGCTTTCAGACAAACTTTTTAAACTCACATGTGTGGACTGAGCTCGTAGAAGTTTCTGTTGCGATACTCCTCCACCTTTTCTGCTGTGTAGATGGGCAGGGACTTGTAGGGGTTCATGGAGATCACCACACTGCCAATGTATGTCTGTGAAGAAGAGTGACAGAAGCAATGAGAACAGTGAGCATGAGAACAGATTTGTGGAAACCCATGAGATACAACAATAGACAACAATAACCAGTCACATATTCAGTCTACAGCAGTGGTTCCCAATCCTGGTCCTGGAGAAACCCAACTCTGCACATTTTAGATGTCTCCATAATCAAACACACCTAATTTAAAGGGGTCATGAACTGAGAAACTAAAATTCCCTTGATCTTTTGGCATATAAAAGGTCATTGTACTATAAAAACATCCTGTAAGTTTCAGAACTCAAAACTTTCTTGTTAGTCTAAAAACAGCTTATATTGAAGGCAGTCTGCCAAAACGACAGCTTGTGGAATGTTCTACTCTATGATGTAATAGTGTGGATAAGCACTGCCTCCACAGAAGATGATCAACGCCTGCTTCTACATAACTGCCTGTCTAGCCTCACCCACCAATTCGCGTATGTAGTGTTTACGAGAGAGGTGAACGCGCAGGTCTACGCAGAAACCAAGACAACAAGACGATGTGCATTGGCAAGTTATGGAAAAAAAGTATTTGCATTGCCTTCCCTTTGATCCCAATGTTATGAAAGAGTGAATGAACTTTGTAATGAAGATCAAGACTGCGTCAGTAAGAACTTGGTCCTTTGTTCACTTCATTTTACCTCAAATTCATTTACAAACAAGGCATAATTTGAAGCAGGATTTTCAAAAAGATTGAAATTAAAAGATGATGCTGTGCCAAATATATTGGCTCTGACGGTAATGTCACAACACAAGTGTGAGTAACTGCTTTAATTAAGTGGTCACTATTGCTTTGTCTCTTCTTACAGATTGTTTGATATGTATCGAGTAATGCGTTTTTGACCTAAATCACAGCAGCATCCATCTATGAGGACTGTAATCTGTCAAACATACATAATTGTTAGCCAATCATAGCAGTGGGCTTTTACTTCCGAGTCTACAATCCGCCACGCCTATTCAAACAGTGCGTTCTGATGAGGGGGGTAAAACAGGACAGAAAATAGCTTATTACTTCTAAATTATAATGTTTTTTCACGTAAAAATCTTGATGACATTATAAGTGGACCTCAGAGAACTGTACAAGATAAAAAACAAAGGCAGTTCACGACCCCTTTAACACATCAGCTCATTAGTAAAGACTCCAAGACCTTAAATGTGTATAATGTTGTGTTCCTATCATGAAAATTATGGTAATTTTGAAATTTCACTTGTACTGGTATCATGACATCCCTAAAGGACACTGCACTGTATTCATACTTCTCAAATCTAGTTCATGATCCCCTGCTGTGAGACACAGACATCAAGCACATTCTCTGCCTCATTCTGTTGTAGGAACAGTGGCGGCAACAGCGTAGGGGAGTAGAACTACAATATGCCTTCGTCTGCATGATCCAGATGGGAATTCCTGGGTATTGTTCAGACAGACGGGGGGCCCGCAAGCAACCGAACAAGAGAACACAAACAAAAATGTTTGGAATCCCAGGAAACATCAACAACACAGGGTGGTCAAAAGTGGCCAGCAAGGGCAACGGTGTCTAAAGTAGTCCATTTCAGACGACTCAAACAAACACAGACTAATTTATTCCAGCTTCTCTTGCTTTTCAAATCTTTCTTTCATTCTTTATTCCACCAATTTTCAACCTATGATGTCAAAAGCAAATCTATCTCAATAGCTGTGTCCGAAATTGCTCACTCATTCACTAATCCCTATATAGTGTATGGCAGTTGAGTGGACTATATCAGAAGGAGTGAACGAACGGATTCGGACGGTGACGTGTACACTGCGTGTGAGACTTGGCGGTTGCAAAAACATCTTCGTCACATATGTACTTTTATATTACATGTACCTCATTTTAGAAAATAATATTAATAGCAATAACACTTAAAATGACTTTACATTGTAATCAGCTTTGTGGTTTCATTGATGGTATATTATTAATTTGGGTAACACTTTAGAATACTGATCCTTTGTTAATGAATAACTACACACACTGAAAAAACTAACATGTAAAATTTACTTAATAAAATCCTTGTAACAATTTGCACTAACACTTTAAGTAAAATTTACTGCTTTAATTTTAAGTAAAACACACTTTCCAGAATCAAGTAAAATCTATGTATTAATTGACTTAACATTTGTTAAAATATTAAGTAAATATTACTAAATTCTATTTAAGGTACACTGAAAAAAAAATTGCTAATTAAGTTAGGTAATTAGCAAGGAATTAAAATAAATTTAACATGGCCAGTGAGAGTTGATGAGTAATTTTTACTTAAAATAATTAAGTTAAATCTGCAACACTTAAGTACATTTCACTCAGACATAAAATTTACTCAACGTAGCACTGGAAAACAACCATGCTATTACAGCATGTGATTCACTTACAAACATACAAGTAAGCAAGTAGACAGCTTGTTATCCTTTTAAGATAATATGTCCACACAATAGAATTGCCATTCAAATGAACACAGAGACCTCAATACTTGGCACATGATACACAATGACGGTGACAATCAGTGGATGGTGTTTGAGTATGAATGGGTCATTTTGAGTAGAAAATCAACTCCAGATGTCACAAAACAGTAAGTTACTAAACCTAACAACAAAACCAACCACAAAACTGTGTAAATTCATCTCGAAAACAGAAAAAAAGGTTAACCTTATTAATTATTCATGCCCAAGTGCATGATGGGAACAACGGGATCATGACTTTGATATTTACTTAAAGAATCCTTGTAAACATAACAAACAATTCCAAGTAAAATATACTTATAAGTTCACACTTTAATTTCTACAAGCTTAAATTGAGTACTAATCTAGAATTTACTTTATTTTTTAAATTTTTTTCTGAACTAAATTATTTTATGTAGAAATTACATTTATTTTTATGTAGTATTTACTTCACCACAAAATCATTTTTATCAGTGCAGGAACAAGTCACTAATGCACTATTAACATTGTAGTAACTACTATTACCTAACAAGAAACTATGATTACTGATTTAGTAAGTAATAGCACTCAGTTGAAACTGGTAGTTCACTGTTAGCTAATCAATAACTACTATTTTTTAATATATACTGGAGAACTACTAAGAACTACTGTATACAGATTCATAATTAATGTGTATTATACATAATGTATAATTAATTCCAAAATGAAGATCATGGTAACCCACTAGTAATGATTCAAGAATTATCAAATCCTTCTAAAGGAACGACTAATTACTTGGATCAGTATTCTAAAGTGAAAAGCATCATAACTCCCTAATATTGACTGACGTCATTTTAAGCTTTTGAGATATATGTAAGGTTTTGGATAGTAATGACTCAAGTGTTACTACATCCTTCTGAAGAAACTACTAATTATTTGGATCAGTATTCTAAAGTGAAGATCACAGTAACCCACTAGTAATGATTTAAGTGTTACCAAATGTAGCTAAATGAATTACTAACCAAAACCTTACAAAAACCTTAAAAGTTTACAATGACTTCAGTAATTACTAGGGAGTTATCACGATCTTCACTTTAGAATACTGATCCAAAAAATTAGTAATTCCTTCAGAAGGATGTAGTAACACCTGAATAATTACTATCCAATGCTTTACAACACTCTCAAAAGCTTACAATGATTTCAGTCGTTACTAGGGAGTTATCATGATCTTCACTTTAGAATACTGATCCAAATAATTAGTAATTCCTTCTGAAGAATTTGGTAATACTTGAGTCATTACTAGTGGGTTACCATGACCTTTACTTTAGAATTAATTATACATTATGTATTATTCATATTAATTATGAACCTGTATGCAGTAGTTCTTAGGGAGGTATGAAAAATAATAGTTACTGATTAGTTAATAGTGAACTACCACATTTGACTAAGCACTATTACTTACTAATTCATTAATCAGAGTTCCTTGTTAGTTACTAATAGTTACTAGAGTGCTAATATTGTGTTACTCGTGTGTTCTTGTGTAGTTATTCAATAATGATGGATCAGTATTCTAAAGTGTTACCTTAATTTGTTTTGTAATGCTTATGTTCATAATGATTAAATACTATTAAAATACTGTCAACAAAAATAAACTCACATTAACACGTTCATAATTTTATGTATTTATTGTTTGTAGTATCTTGAAACTTTCCCGAGCAGCATATTGCACTCAAATAAGATGACAATGGCCGTAAAGCGCCCTCAGGCGACCGTTAATTTGACATCAGAATGAATACGCTACTAACAAACATTTTTAAATATCCACCAAATTAGAATCGTTTTTGTAAATTTAAATGGCATCTCTCATTCAAACTCGCTCGCTCCCGCTCTCTCTTCTCCGCATTAGATTGTGGGAAATAGTGCTTCAGCGAGTGTACACCGGTTGTACACTCGAAATCAGAATGCATTGTGGGTAAAAAGTGGTTAACGAATGTAGGGAATGAAGTCGTTCACTCAGAATTTGGACAGCGCTACAAAATGGCTGACACCTGATATAGGGAGCGGTTTCGGACACAGCTAATGTCTCTGAGACCTCAGAACAATGATTAATTCTTGCAGCCATCTTCTACCTTTCATTACAGTGAGTGTTGCATAAGGCTTGCAGCCAGAGGATCAGGACTCTTCCATGGCAACACAGCCCACAATCTATTGTCAAGTGTTCACAGGAGGCATAATGAATCCCTTAGATGTAGAAAACAAATGTAAATGGACAGAAATGGACAAAAAAAAGATATCAATAAAAGGACAGACGTTACCCAAGACATACGCTACCAGTCACCAACATTTGGGGTTTGGACACATTTGCAACAACTGAATTTATCTTAAAAGCTTTTTGAACCAGTGGCTTAATTCTTTTTTTTCACACAAACGGAAGAGACCTGGTATTTATTTATTCAATTAATAATATGACAGAATCCTCTCATTCCCAGATGGATTTAAATGCTGTTCACAATGGTGGGCACTGGAGATGTGATGACTATGGGTGCATTAGAGCAGGACTAGGCCTGTGTAAATAATTCAATTGGCCCATAAATGCATCTAAATGAGACCTGGCAGACATACATTTTGGAAGAACAAGCAACTGTGGATCAATAAAGAGCATCACTAAAAGAGTGAGCTACACAGTCACATCTGTTCCTTACTACTAAATGTGCGCATATACACACATATAAACATATATAAACATATATAAACATATAAATTTGTTCTTTCTTGCAGCCAATAATACTGAGCAAAGTTTAAAGATAGTGATAAATACAAGGACCTTTGTTTCAGAATTCTATAGCTCTTATTGCCTGCTGTATCTGAAACTGGAACCCATTATAATTTTTGACCGGGCATTGATTAGATAAGGCAGATAATTCTCTGTGATATTCACTGTAAAGTTGGTGAAATGTAAGAGATATGAGGGACTGTGATGCAAGCTTCTTGGCATTAAATTGATGATACTGAGGGTGGAGAAGTTCTGAGAATATTCTCCATTAAAATATAAGCTTAAAGGAATAGTTCAACATTATTTTCCCACCTTCTTGTCATTCCAAACTTATTTTATTCTGTTTAACACAAAAGGAGAGGTTTTGATGAATCTTCACCCAGTTATTTACCATACAACAAGTTAGTGACCAATTGGAAAATAGTAGGGTTGTATTGACCACTTCATGCATATGATGTTGTTTTGTCCTTTGAGGAGCTCAGTGAACTGTCATTGTAAGGACAAGTCTGCTGTGCCAGAAAACATGTGAGTGAGTAAATAATGACAGACTTTTAATTTATGGTTACTGTGACTACAACCTACTAACAAGAAAAATAAGTGACCAGTTTGCACAAAGTGCAAAGAACATAAATATATGGTCTACATAATTTTGCTCTTGTCAGCACTGTTCTTTGCAATTTTGGGATTCACATTAAATACAAGGCTAGAGATTGTATTACAAACTTGCAGCTACTGGACATTGAGGGCTGTGGGTAGTTACACTCTTAATTACAGACTAAACACACAACCTGTTTGTGACCAACTACATGATTTTTGTCTTTTATTACTGGTCAGATTACAGCTCTGCAAAATATAAATAAACATTTTTAAGGGTCCATTTTAATGGTGCCAGACAAAATGTAAATCAGCCATTTGAATGGGTCATTAAACCTTAACATTTGCTCATACTGAATGCAAATTCTCATGAGGCATGGCAACTAATACAGAAAAACATTTGGAACTTGTTTCATTCAATTTATTGGCCCACAAATATGTAAATCTGAACATGTCAGAGCTTTCTTTCAATTTCAGCAAGAAAAAAAAAACTTTGTTTAATGAAAATGAAACCTATTTTTAAGCACTAAAGGTGCTGTCTGTCACATAAGCAAAATATTAACTAGCAAAAAAGTCAGTTCTATTGTCAATAGTGTAGCGATGTATGAAGCACAGATCACACGGAAGTCACTTTCAAACTAAGCAGCTTTCTTTTGGTCATCACAGTGAATTTGTGTGACCAACTTGTGAAATCTGTGTGGTGAAATCTTTCGCCCTCATTAGAAATTAAGTGGATGACTGGATTTCCTTGCATAAATTCACTGTACAGCTGTATATGACTACATCTTAAGTGTGAGGTCATTTCTGCAGTGGTATTGTCACTAAATTGTTTTGGAAATATAACTGACTGTTTTCACACAGGTTTCCTGAACACTCATCTTATCTGCTTTTGGTCGAACAACAAATAGTCAATTGAATTGAGGCAATTTTGCAGTGCTAGACAAACAGAAAAATTTAATAGCACAACAGTGCTTGTTTGTCCCCTTATGAAGTAGAAAATCCTCAATTCTCCTTGATATCCATTCCCTTTTAAATCCTGATTCATTAAACAACTCTTTACACATCAAATGGACCCATTTCATAGGCTGGTTTGGTGTTTGGTATGCAACTGCTTTCAAAACCGAGCCCAAATGAATGGGAAAGACATGAGAGCAGGGACAGAACAATGAGAGAGCTATGATTTACACTGTGTTCCTCTCAACACTCATATTTATCTGTGAAGTGGGAACACACTCAGACTAAACTTAGACACTCTTGATGTGATGTGACTGTCTGGAGCCTAAAATGAGAAGACAACCAAGAAAAGATACAGCAATTGATGTTCTCAGCATTACTTACATAGATCTCGTTGTGATCGAATCGCTTCTTTAGATTCTCAATGAAGGTGTCTTCTGATAGGGGCTCAATGAGGACCATATCACCCACCCCTATCATATTGTCGAGAAGTGATGTCTTCACCTCCATTTTGGACAACACCCCCTACAGAGAAAGCAAGACAATCACAAAATTAGATCAACTCAGTTCTGTAGGCCTTGACTCAGACATGTATCTAGGTCAGTGGGGTTAACGTGTGTAGGTCTATGTGTTTATTAATTCATACAAAATACATTAAAAATGTAATTCATACTGACAATAGCTTGAATACAACTCTTCGATGATAAACGTTTTCAATTTCTGAAATACAATTAATTTTGATATTTCTGTGGAGCAGGATTATTAACATTAATTAAAACCATAAATGAACGAACGAACGAACAAACAAACAAACAAACAAACATGACATGAAATAAAGTAACAAAAAATTAAACATTTTAACTTTAAACATTTCTAAAAAACCCACAAAATTATTACAATTACACACAAAAATAACTAAAATTAATTTGACAGTAAATAATTAAAATTAAATTAAAATGAAAGCAGAAAATATATTAAAAAAAATATATTAAACACTAAAATATAGGGATGGGCGATATATCTCGCGCGATATGCATGCGCATCTCGTCAGTAAAGCCGGTTCCTTGATTAGCGCTAAATCTCCATCACCTGTTTTCAGATGGAGCGGCGGTTAATACACAGAGCCGTAGATCACTGAGAAGCTACGCAATATCGAGTTCATTATCGCAGATGAATCGCCTTCAATATTGAACGCGATATTGCGTAGCTTCTCAGTGATCTACGGCTCTGTGTATTAACCGCCGCTCCATTTGAAAACAGGTGATGGAGATTTAGCGCTAATCAAGGAACCGGCTTTACTGACGAGATGCGCATGCATATCGCATGAGATATATCTCCCATCCCTACTAAAATAGTAAATTAATTACACTAAAATAAGGACTTTAGGCATAATCTTTTATTGTTAATTTATTTCTAAAAGCAAACCATAAAGCAGATTTGATGCTATTTGGAGAAGAAAAAAACAAAACAAAACTTCTGTCTGGCATAAATCACAAACTTTATTACTCAAGTCATAAGTTTACACCACATTAAAAAAAAAAATAAAATAAATTAAAACATGACGTTTCTAAGAATTTGGCACGTGTTTTTTCAATTGAGTTTTTAAAGACTTTCACCACTTTTTTTGGACTCCTTTCTTTGCCATAGACCCATCTATCCCAGAATTCTTTGCACTGTCCTTCTACAGTGCATTAATGCTGATGTCCGTTCATATGAAACCTTATCATCAGCTTCTTGCACGTCTAAACTAAAATAATGCAAATAAATTCTGAAGGATTTGCAAAGCAGCACTTGACTGGACTGGCATGTTCAGTTCTGTTCAGGACACTACAGACACAAGATATTCCACTGGGAATTATGTAACGAAAGACTCTTGTCCCAGCTGATGACCCATAGATACTCCCAAGATGTTTCTGGAGTGGAGTCATCAAAATGTAGCTACTTTCTCACTAAACAAAGTGGATGGCAGAAATAAACTATGTAAATGTTCACCTTAAGAAAACCCATCATTGAATTGTGATTTCACAGTTAAACAGTTAAACTGCTAGGGACGGCAATGTTCCCTTCTCTGGTCACTAATCCAGGTGCCCAATGCATTCAGGGCCTTCATATGAGGCTCTACTGTGCCCCTAAACCCCCTATGCACTGTTCAAACAAACGGGCAATGGAAAAGTGTAGTGCTCAGCGAAAAAGCTCCTCCAATAACAGCCCATGTTTTCACTCCCAGCTCACCCGGCATAAAGAAACAAAGCACCCAGCATCGCCAGTTGTAGTCAAAATACAAACATGGGCAAAGAAACAAGTCCTAAATAAGGGGCAGAGAGTATAACACATTGCAGTTTGTTGATAGTACAACCACGTGTCATTTGCGTACACCATGCAAGGCATAACTAAAAAAAAAGTTGAATGTAAATGAAGGATTAATAGGTGAAAGCGAACGGCAGATGTTGGACTGATAAGGTTGCCAGGATGTGTGTCTGCCTCAAGTCCCCTACAAGTGCCTCAGGTTGCTGCTGTGCAATTTGATAAGACTAATCTTTATCTCACCTGCAGAAATTAAAGAGCCCAGTAAATTGAAATCAGATGTTTGTGGTTTTATTTAGCAGATATACGTATTTAAAGTGTACAACAACAATACTGAGTCGTCATCTTGCACAAAAAGGGATATACAAATTTTTGTCCAATTAAATGCCTTGTCTAGAATGAGAATGTGCCTCCGCTAATACCTGTTGCTAGCAACTACCATTATAAAGAATCAAAATACGGTTCACAGCTGAAGTACAAACCATTTAAAAATGGATAAGCAATTTGACGTACTGTATGCCAACTACACTTTCTGTTTCAACAGGAAATACACCTACACAGAAATTAAAAATGTACTTGCCATTTAATTGGATCTTTAGTTTTTATAATAATAATAATAATTATTATTATTATTATTATTATTATTGGGCAGTATTTTTAATAAGGTCATTTAAATCTATAATAGTATAGAGTCCAAAAAATAATGAATAAATGAAATATTCAGAATCTAAACAATTAAATGTATTAATTATAAAAATTGGAGTGTTTTATTCATGGTTTTCAGATTTTTTTAACACAATTAAACACATTTACATTACCTACACAATTAAAAACACTTACCTCAGAGACAGAGATATCTGACATATGTGTCAACTACATAAACCCATAACTAAATACCGTACACAAAGAATAGAATTTTAAGAAATATCATCAAATATTTAGGGCTTTATAAAAATCTATTTTGTTTTATTGATGACTTGGTACAAATTTATTATAAAAATGATGGTAATCAAATGAAGGCATAAAACACTAACGATTTAATTCATCTTTTAAAATGCAATCAAATCCAAATTTAACAATTCCTTTTATTTTTGGAAAACAAAATACAGTACATGTGGTTTACTGTTAAAATGAAACAGCTTAAAAATTGAACTGAAAAATTGTGTTGTACTGTATATACTACAAATCAAACTTTGCTACCACATTTGATTAATTTCTACACTCTAGACACTTCCATACATTATCAAAGACGGGAAGGGGTGTGTGGCCAAGTATCGTGACCCATACTCGGAATTTGTGCTCTGCATTTAACCCATCCAAGTGCATGCACACAGTAGTGAACACACACCCGGAGCAGTGGGCAGCCAATACTGTGGCACCCGGGGAGCAGTTGGGTTCGGTGTCTTGCTCAAGGGTCTCACCTCAGTCGTGGTATTGAGGGTGGAGAGAGTGCTGGTTATTCACTCCCCCCACCTACAATCCCTGCCGGACCTGAGACTCGAACCCACGACCTTCGGGTTACAAGTCCAACTCTCTATCCATTAGGCCACGACTGCCTTCAAGAGCCACATTCACTTAATATTTAGTTTTGCCTATGATACATTTACTTCTATGATCCTGCCTGCTAATAAATCACATTTATCCCAGCCAACTGCTAAGAACAGAACAATGAAGTTCTCTATAAACCTCCTTTTTCTGTTTTGCATTATCTTTGCTTTCGAGTAATAGTGGGGAAAAACCACTTATCTCTCTGTCTAGCTTAATTTGTGTCTTGGCAACAGCTGTAACCTGGCAGCTGGGGATATGATCAGTTACCTGTGAAACAGGACAGAGGAGAAGCCCACGGACTAAAGGTCAGACAAGACATGAAGAAAGCCTGGATGCATCCAGCGGTTCCCATGTAAAGAAAATAATTCCAGGGCCCGCTCTCCCATTGCATAGCAACTCCTGGCAAAATCCACTAGTCTAACTGAATACCAGCTGCTCTGGAAGGACAAGTTATTAGCCAATAAACATTCTCCTCACAGAAAACCAGTGTTTTAAAACATTTGATCAAGTTTGTGTTTTCTTTACTTCATGATTACCAGACTTACGGGTAAATTTGGTTTCATATTGACTTTTGTCAAGAAAAGCTTAATTTATCTGATTTTTTTTTTTTTTATTTATTTTTTTTTTTTTTAAAAAGCACGGTGTTCTGCATGTGATGTTTGCTGAACCATTGTTAAGGGAGATCTAGATGTTTTATGTTGCACGCTTGCCACATGGCACAAATGGACAGTTTATATTGTGGACTTTATACAGGAAGACCAGAATACAGGCCAGGAGGAAACCAGGTAATAAACAGGTACCACCAAATATGTGGTATTAAATCTGCAAGTGATGGGGTTGCATGTCTCTGAACATGACATTTCTTTCAATAACACATTTTCTAGCAGGAAAAACTACAGTCGGGGAGGAAAAAAAAAAACACCAGAATGTGAGTTCCAGCAAAAGTGGAAACTTGGAAACTGGTGTTTGATTAAAATTTCCAAAAGCTCAGGGTGATCCTCAGCAATTGTAACTGCATTTGAAAGTGTGTTGGTAGCCTAGTAGCCCAGATTCCCCCACTGACATAACTATTTCTGAAACAGCATTGGAGCATGTTGACCAAATATTAAATCCATCTACAGATCAAGAGAAGAGGGATTACTCTTCCTGACAAGGACAGAACAGAATGAGGATTTTTAAAGCATCACCACATTTTGAAATAGTATTGAAAAGCTACTTTCATAGTTTGAGACAAAGCATGGTATTTAACCCCAAAAGGAAAGAGTTTGGTTAAAACAGATATGACCATGTTTATAATAATTTTGAATATGCATAATTGATAAAAAGACAAAATCACACCTGTAACACAGACTGGATTCAGGATGAAAAAAAAAAAAAAGTTGTTTGATGATTGTTGTAAATCAAATGCTCAGATTTCAGCTTCTAAATTTCCACAGAAAATTAACTGTAGCCTATTTGAGCCTATGATATTTCTGCTAATATGAGCATGATGATTTAATATTTTAATGTAGTCAATTTGTTTTTTGTTTACAGTTTTTTCTTGTCTCATGATCTAGCTTGTCTGATTTAAATTTCAGTAGCAAAAAACTGTTAGTGTTGCGAAGTTTGATTTATTTCTGTAAATCAGTTCAAACTGGCTGTTTTAATAAGTCAATTAAGAACTGAGATTCAATGATTTTTCAATGTCATCACTTCAAGAATGTTTTAAGTGTGTTTAAGTATTATGTGCCTATGAATAAAAATGAAATATCTGTGTTCATTTAGGTACAGTAAGTATCCAAACAGGTCAAGTCTTTATCATTTTAACTACATTTAAACATCTTGAGAATGAATGAATGAATGAATGAATGAATGATCTAGGCTACAATGGCTATTTGTTTGAATGATGGTTCACCTTCCGTTTTGCGCAAATACATAAACATTAAGATATGCATTGAATATCATCAAGACTATGAAAACATACTGTGATAAATATATATTTTTAGCTATACTGCCCCACCCTGCTACAAACTACTTCCTATTTTCACTATTGCAAAGGAATTGCAGCTTTAAACAAACGAGTCACGCAATGTTTCCATATACAGTGCATCAGGTCAGACATGCTTTCCTGCTCATAATTGGATGCAGTTGATGTGCATTAGCAAATAAAGGCATTATTGTTGAAGCCAGATTTCAGATACACCGCACAGAGCTCCCCACAACTCTGCACAGATCCATCAGATTAAGCCGCGTAGTATTTTTATTTACACGACTGCCCTAAAAATGAAGCCACCCTGTGCAGCATCAGCATTAGTATTTTTCTGGACTGACTGGCTGTCACCTTTCAAAACTGGCCCGCACCCAAAACTCTGGATCTGCCCTACATTTCTAAGTGCAATGCCAATAATATATCATTTAAACTTCCTGGATGCGAGTCATGTGTGATTTTCCACTCACGGACAAGGTAGAGCAAAAAAGTCCCTCTTTTCAACCTTCCTCCTGAAACACCCAGACAGACATACACTAAAACAACTCAGATCAAACAGACCCTCCATTTACATTTTATAACAGATATTTAAGGCTTAGTTTCAAATCAACCCATGCCCTTACTCAGGCTAAAAAAATCTGCAAATGCAGAACTAAATCGTTAACCTCACAGTTAGTGATGCCAGTGGAACAAGTTAACAACATAATAGGGTTTAATCGAGTACAGACCGCTGAATAAAGGGCCAGACACATGGCTGGTGATGGCAACTACTGACCAAATGAAGCGATGGGGCAAAGCCATTGTGGCTATTTGGGAGTACTTGCAAGCATGCTCACTGACCTGAAACACTGCTATGCGAGTCTGCACTATTTCCAGGGTAAACCCTTGGATTGACTTTCCACAATCTCACGGGAGCCAGGCTTGGCAGACAAGAACCCATCTCTGAATCACATCGCTGGGATCTTTATCATTTAAAATAATAGTACTAAAACTTAAATTTGTGTGACAGGCTCATTGCTGGTTGAGAACTCCAAGTGTCTCGCCTCAGCAACTAACATATCATGATTTTCTGCTAAGCCACCATAAAAGCTCACATATGTCCAAAATAATCCTATGAAGATAAAGAGCTTTCAAAGACATGTCAAGAGAGAGATTGCAGTTCTCAGTATGATGGCTGTACATTCAACACTCTCCTGGCATACACACACAAACATCTTCCAATATTCTCCTATGAGGCATGTCTGGGACAGTGGAGCCACCTCAAGTCTGTTGATCTTATCCTCACTTCTGATTCATCAGAAGCTAGGGATATAACGATTCACTCAACTCACAATGCGATACAATACGATTCACGATTTTGATTTCACGATACGATTTTCTCACTATTTTAACAAAATGAGCTTTAAGACAAATTATACATTACATTAAAATGTGTCCTTTTATTATTGCTTGAACAAAATGCTAAACATTTCTTTTTGAAATTGAAATATAACAAAACTAAATAGAAATTTTAAAACAAACCCAAAATCAAATAAATAAGTAACACAAATAAAATAAATCTCTTCATATAAACAAACTAAGGCTTTGCCTGTGCTCTTTCCATTTAAATTAGAGGCAACTAGTGTTGTTTTTGGCGGCCTGTTTAAATTTTAGTTTTAGTCTAGTCTTTGTGTGAAGCTGTCATTTTAGTTTTTATTAGTTTTAGTCACGTTCATACTCTTTTTAGACACAGGAAACAGAAATACTGCAAAATAATAATAACGCAACTAAACGAGACGAAATAACGTTATAACATTTTGTTTCGTCTCGTTTTGGTCAACGAAAACGAAGAGACATTTTAGCATAGTTTAGTCTCGTTTTTATTCATCAACAATATTGCATTATACATTTAATTATAGTCATCGTCACATGACCAGCATTTACGTTGTGTCTCGTCTTCGTCACGTGATAAAGGTTCGTTGACGACGATATTTAGTCATAATTTTCGTTGATGAAAGCAACACTAGAGGCAACCACTGCATTTCCTAACAAAGATGCTGCATACAGCATGAGCAGTTTTTAATCTAAATTAGACTATATAATTTCAAAATTTGAAGCAAAAACAGAATGGTCTGACTTCATAAAAAATATCTGTATGAAACAAAAACAGCAGATGGGCTGAATGAGATGCAAATTCACTCTCTGACAGCAGGTGGCGCTTATGGAACAGCAGCGATACAATATTTATTTGGTTACCGCTGTAAACAAAGCAGAGCTGTGCTTATGAACATGACTTTAATATGCATCATTCAGAGGCAAGATGAAAAGTAAATACCATCTAAACTTTTCTAAAGATAGTCCGTTCCCCTCAGAGATACATTCATAAACTCCTACCCCCAACTGTATTGTGATTTGTTTAGTATCTCAACTGATTTGAATCGTCCCTTATTTGAATCGATTTTCAACTGACTCTTTCAAAGTGCCAATGACACCATCCCATGTAAAAAAAAAAGGAAAAAAACAGAACAAAAACAAATAAACATGGACCTAACTTCACTAAAGCACACTCCACATGGAATACTTGATACTTTGTGCGTGCAATGCAATCTTTTATACTGTTCACACAGGAGAAGAGATATGCCATGGTGAAATTTCATACCAATATTCTTAAAAAAAAAAAAAAAAAAAAATCAAACTCCACCTGGATAGATTTGAAGAGTCCCTGCTCTTCACCATTCAATAAGACAGTGGTTCATAACTCTTCCTTATTTAATGCACTTGATTCAGATCCTCATCTCTTTAGGAGAGAAATCACATACACAATTCGCAGAGCAGTGGCTCCCCAGACAAAGAGTTGAGAACCACTGCCCTAACCCTTAGCCCCGTTTTTTGTGTAATATGTTGCCATGGTCATGTGACCTACAGCGTTAATTGTGTCGCTTCACTGCCATTCACCCATGGCCTCATGGGAGAGTAAACTATCCACTGGATGTGCACTTCAAACAGTAGATCATCCGGATACTTTTCGCCTGCTGTTTGTCAATATTAATTCGGACACGCTACTCTTTTCACACATTGTTTTTCACCTATAACATCATTTTCTTCAAGGACATTTCAAAAAACTCTTCAATAAACAGTTCTAAGTTATGAATTGAACCAACAAGCTCCAACATGAATCACAACATAAGATTCAAAGCATTAAGTATCTGAAAACTGTGTACAAGGCATGACAAAAAACGTATAGACGTATAACAGCTAGACTGACTCATAACTGTAATTTGGTAATCGGATTTGGGAATTGTGCAATGTCGTTATTTTATTGACACTGTAGCAAGTAGTACTAGGCATAAGGACTTTACTTATCTGTGAAGAGTTCTCAACAACTAAACGTTCATCATCGCTATCTTTAAAACTAAACACAGAGGCCTTGATAAAAAGGGGCATTGCTTTAGAGAAAGTGATTCTACCTTATGAAGCCTGTGAGACCCAACCCCCTCGAAAAGTCAACAATTCTCTTCAGCCTCTCACATCTGTTGATTGTGGTTTGCACAGCACCTTTCCAGAGAAGAGCGCTGTACTTGTAGGCGTTCAGTGGGTGGACTAATACATAAGCTCCAAGTGAGGTGAGCAAGGTGGAAAGAAAGTCCATTGAGTACTTGTCATTTCTGCAAAGTTACTGCTAGAAAAAAGAAAGTGAGACTTTATGTGAACTCCTTGTTTTATGACAACAGATAAATCTGATTTAGAGAAATACCTGCTGCATCTTAGCCACATTCACTGCTCAACATTATACAGAAAGTTATAGAAGACTACAGTCAGCCAGCACATAAAGCCCACGGTTTCCAGTTACACTGATTAAATACATTACACCAAACCCAATATGAGCAGTTTTTGGCACTGGCTGTTGGCCGGGAGTGGTTTCCATAGACCATAAACTTGGTTCACTGAGAGTGTACGTTCCACAGGCAGCAAATATGAGGCTCTAACATGACAGGAGACAATTTAATTTTAAACTAACAAATATGTTTTTACATTTTGTGTGCTTCACATAAATAAATAAATGACTCCCTCCATTTGATCATCAATCCTTAAAACAGCACTAAAAATTGCTCCAATAAGGAAGTTTCCACAGTACTAAGCTACTTATTAATCAAATCAAACCAATAAAATAAAGATTTTAGTGTCCTTGTACAAATCATGTTAGATGAAAGGGAACATGATCACAACTATTATGCATTTTAAGTCCATAGGTTTTAAACATTTTAAAAACGTAGCTTCGATGTTTAAAAAGAGGAGAAAATAAAAGAAAACAGGGTAATGCTATTTTCTGAAGAAAATGCAACTGCCTGTTGCTCACTGCCACAATGATGTTCTTGCTATGTGGTTTCTAAGGTGTTTAGCACGTTTAGCAGTTGCTAGGGTATTCTAGGCATAGTTGCCAACAGTGTTGGGGGTAACACATTACAAGTAACAAGTTATGTAATCAGATTACTTTTTTAAGTAACTAATAAAGCAATGCATTACTTTCAAATTTACAATAAAATATCTGAGTTACTTTTTCAAACAATTAATGCATGTTACTTCGTTTTCCCATTTATTTACTGACACCTCTCCTATCCTTGTATTGAGAGAAATTGGAAGTGAGGTGCAGAGGCAGAGACACTGGTGCTTTCTTCAGGCTGAGGCTTATTAATTTCACTTTTGGTGTCAGGGCCTTTACAGTTGTAAAGCAAAAGTAACAGTGACGTAAATGCAAAAGCAATGTAATGCATTACTTTCCATAAAAAGTAACTAAGTAACAATTAGTTACTTTTTTTAATGGAGTAACACAGTACTGTAATGCATTGTTTTAAAAGTAACTTTCCCCAACACTGGTTCCCAAGGTGTTTCTGTGGTTTCTACATGTTCTGAGGAATTTTTACTTTTAAAGTGTTCTGAGTGGTTGCCTACTGAGCAACCCACCCACAAGTCCCTATATGATATTCTAGTCACTTCAATGTAATTCTATGGGATTTTTTTTTTTTTTTTTTTGCCAATTTTACCATTCACTAGGAAAAATAAACAATAAAATCTCATCACTTAGAAAAGTAACAGGACACCTTTCCCAACAATGATTTGAGGTATCATGTATCACTCATGTCTGTAGCCCAAACTGAGAGGGACGAGTTACGTGTCCAAGTTTAACAGGTTTAGGAGCTAAACAATACTTTAGCCCAGCATCATACGAGTAACAGCGTGATGTTTGCCTTAGCACACATACTAAAAAGTAAGGGACAACGAGCAAAAAAGTGCCGTAAGGACACTGGGTTTTGTTAGATTCATCTCAAACTCAGCAGGCTTCAGGCTTCTTTGTCTCTACCACTTAACTTTAAGACCATTAAGACTTTCGCCGTGTGTGTGTGTGTGTGTGTGTGTTGCCATCTTCACCATCCATGCAAACATTGTTGCGCTCTTTATACTTCTTATCATTAAAGTCTCCGGTTAATGCGCACGTTGCTTAGCAGTTGAACCAAACATGAAACGTTTTATTAATCGAGGCTCATGTCCATTTTTCCTTTATTGCCTTCTTCGGATAGGCTACTTCTACTTCTTTAGCTCATTTAGCCGGTTTACACTCAAAATAAAACTCCAATCCTGTTTTCTTGTGCATTAATGCGACTGAGAGTCAGTGCATTTCAGCCTGTTTGTTTGTTTGTGTGTTTAACTTTAGAGCCACACACCCTTTGAGCAACAATAACAATAAATAAATTCCCATTCAAACTAAAATGAAAATAATTACACTCGGCGTCTCTTTCGGATTATTTCGCTAAATGAATGAATGAATAAATAAATGTGCAGCGAATGGAGGGTTCACCGCTTATTGGCAACCCAAAAGACTTTCATCCAGAAAGAATTCAAAGCAACTTTTAAATGAATGAAAACACAACTCGCCTCAGTTCTTGAGTAAAATGTCCCTTTTAATCCACTGTTGAAGGCAAATATCCCGCTCTAGATGAATTGGAAGAGGTGTTTCGCGTGTCCCCTTCCCAGCGCTTTTGTCTGTGAGTGTGTCCCGTGAGCAGTGTAGGGACGCAGAGAGACTGACTGAGACTACTGCTCCATGAACACCGGGGAGTGGTGACTGGAGTCCCACTGTGATAATCACCTTATCCCAGAAAAACGCCCATCTTCTCCAACCCATAGAACTGCCACAACTATCAGTAAGTATAAAACTAATTGCTATATACTGCCATCATGCGTCGTCTTGATGAAATTGCACCACTCACATTGATTCAGGATTCAGTTAAATGCGTTCAGAAAAGTTATCATAATTTTAGTGACAATAACATAAATTATAAACAAAGTATGAAAAATGTCCTGAGTTTTCATGTTATTAGATTTTAAATTTGTACCAAGGGAGCGTTTTACACCACCTAGATCTTCATTTCAGCAAAAGACAGTTGTAAATCTAAATCATACAGAATGGAATTTAAATAAAATTACATTTATAATTTATGTTTGAGGTAATAATCAGATATCTGCACAGAATGCTGCAATATTATTAGCTGTTGTCTGCAGGTCAACCCAAAGTGGCTTGAACTGGCTTAAAACTCAAATCGGAGAAATTCAGTCTCTACAGATTGTTTAAGGAATAATTACATTTTCAAAATTTTGACATTAGATTTCTTACGCTGCCTTTTAATACATGCTGCGAGTGTTATAGGCCTATATTCAGATGAAAATTTCAACACTGTATGTTTATACCTTCTGATATATTTTTACTAATGGCTCTGTAACGGCCATGAAAGGAACCCAATGCTGCTTCAAGCCCCCAGAGTTTAATTTAGAAAAAAAAAAAAAAACAGCACTCAAGGACCAGTCGATCCACCATCAGGACACGATCATTTTCCATAACTGGTTTAAAGTAATCCATTTTTAAGATTTTGATTCAGAGTTTTATGAAAGTCACGCAAGGTGCCAAGTCAAATCTATTCTAATGTATTTAGACAAGTGGAGAAATGTACCCTCATGGAAGTATTATATATAAGAGCTGAAATGTGTCTCCAATAAGGATGAAAAATCCATAAGCATTGTAAGTATGCTGTTTTCAATTTCAATCATCACATATTAAAATTAATCATAGTCATGATCATTAAATCCTATCTCCTTGTAACCATTGTAACAACCATCTTTCTTCCAGGATGGTTAGTCCAAACCCCTTCCACTAAAGGCCACTTAGCTTGTCACAAAGTGAGATCTTCATTTCAGCAAAAGTCAATTGTAAATTGCATAATATAATTAAAACAAATGTAAATTTAAAATTTATATTTAAGGTAATAATCAGATGTGTCTTCGTTCTGCAAAAAATGCTGAGATTTTATTTTCTGTTGTCTGTAGATCAACCCAAATGGAATTTATGGAATATTCTAAACAGTATTATTAGAAATGGAACTAAAAATAAAAATACAAAATACCCAGAATATTACATTGACAATAATAATATAATAAGTAATATGGACGAAGTAGTTAATGGTTTCAACAAATTCTTTGTAAATGTGGGGTCAGATTTGGTAAAAACGGTAAATGATCCAGAAACAACAGAAGGGGTGGATGTTAATTTGTGGAATAGAAGTCCTAGCTCTATTTTTCTTAGAGCAGTGGATAGAGAGGAGATAATAGACATTGTAAGAAAGTGTAAAAATGAATCCTCAGTGGATTGGAATAATATTGATATGATTATAATAAAGTTATTGAAGAAATTGTAGAGCCATTAACTCGTATCTTTAACATGCCTTTTCAATCTGGTAAATTTCCAAATAAAATGAAAATTGCAAAAGTAATTCCATTATTTAAAACTGGGGATAAACACCATTTCACAAATTATAGACCTGTTTCTATACTACCCCAGTTCTCCAAAATCTTTGAAAAACTTTTTACAGTAAGACTTGATCATTTCATTGAAACGCACAACCTTCTAGTTGACAGTCAATATGGTTTTCAGACAAATAGATCAACATCTTTGGCACTAATGGAATTTATTGAGGAAATTAAAAATGGTATAGGCAAGAAGAAACATAGTGGGAATTTTCATAGATTTAAAGAAAGCATTTGACACTATAAATCATGACGTTTTATTACATAAACTAGAGAGGTATGGTATTAGGGGGGTGGGACTGGACTGGATGAGAAGTTATTTAAGAAACAGGCAGCAATTTGTAGAAATTGGTGAACATAAATCTTTATATTTAAACATAACTTGTGGAGTACCGCAGAGATCTGTCTTGAGCCCAAAATTGTTTAGAATTTATATAACTTACATGTGCAGAGTATCAGATATACTAGAATGTAATTTATTTGCTGATGATACAAATATTTTCTGTTCTGGGAACAATTTACAGCAGCTTTTGAAGGTTATTACAACAGAAGTGAATAAATTAAAACAGTGGTTTGATGTAAACAAATTGTCATTAAATATAAATAAAACAAAGATTATGTTATTTGGAAAATATAAAATAAACCCAGGTAGAATTGAAAATTGACAACATAAGTATAGAAAGAATATATGAAAATAAGATTCTTGGTGTGATTTTAGACCACAAAATTAGCTGAAAAACTCAAATAAAACATATCAAAGCAAAATTGGCAAAGCCAACAATAGCAATACTGAATAAATCATGAAATTTACAAAAAATGTTTATGGAAAGGCACGGCGGGTATCATTTGAGAGAAGAATTAAACTTTAAAAAGCCTAAAATAAAATTTGGGACCAAAATTTTGTTTCGACACTTTGACCTGACCGTGTTTTGTTACATACCTTTCTATCAAAGTTATCTAACATTATCAAGATAAATTTGTTCTGACACAATTTAACCCTTGACTTCTTGTCATGTTTTATTACCATTTTCTAAACTAATACGAATAAACTGTGATAATGTCAGAAATGTTGAAGGTGTCTGAATACATTTTGGTTTGACTGTGTGTAGGCTAATAGTGCTGTCAAACGATTAATCGCGATTAATCGCATCCAAAATAAAAGTTTTTGTTTACATAATATATGTGTGTGTTCAGTGTTTATTTATTATGTATATATAAATACACACACATACAGTATATATATTGAAAATATTTACATGTATATACATTTATATATTTATATTATTATATTTTATATTATATATAAATATATTTAATATATAAACATAATATATTTTTCTTAAAAATATACATGCACGTGTTTGTATTTATATATACATAATATATGAGTGTATACTGTGTATATTTATTATGTAAACAAAAACTTTTATTTTGGATGCGATTAATCGCGATTAATCATTTGACAGCACTAATGTTATATATATATATATATATATATATAAATATATATAAATAACATCAAACAAAAAACCTACAGACTGCAAGCATACATTATGTAAAGAAGTCTAGCAGGTTACACTGGCGAGTGCGTTCTTTCACTGCATGATTCAGTAGCCTATTAAAATGCGTGAAGAATGATCAGAAAATTCAAGACA
This sequence comes from Tor tambroides, assembly GCA_021397915.2. Classification (NCBI taxonomy): domain Eukaryota; kingdom Metazoa; phylum Chordata; class Actinopteri; order Cypriniformes; family Cyprinidae; genus Tor; species Tor tambroides. The sequence continues at coordinate 88,915 of JAFVLL020021985.1, forward strand.
TGGGGGCAGAAAATATATATATTTATATAATTTCATATAGTTAAACACACGAAGATCGAGCGCCGTTTTTTTGCTCCAAAAATCAGCATGATTAAATGTGATTTTATACAACAGTTCAACAAACAAGAAGTTAACATTAAGAGACTTACGTTTATTGCCTGTTTTTGCTCTATTTCGCTAACAAAAATAATTCCAAACAAAGCCACAGCACCAGTGGCGTAGCAAGTCAGCCCCGGGCCCATATGCAAAAAATTTGTACGGCCCCCCCCAAATGATATGAGCTCCAACTCGCATAACTTGTTGATTTTTCGTAAATACCGTTACTTGACTATTCACAAGCTGTTTTAATTACGGTATAAATGCTTGGAAATAATATTTAACGTTTTCAAGTCCATTCATTGTACGCAAGCCACCCAATAAGAGCGAAGAACTGCGAGAGCCCAAATGGGCAGTCAGCACTCATGGAGCGGGTCTAAATAATGCAGGAGTGAAGCAGCGGCTGATGTGATGGACCTGACAGACTGGGGTAAATGAAAGTACAGTCCTCAATGTCAAGCAGACAGTGGTTAGGCGGACAGTATTTATTCACCCATTGTGTCTCTGTCTGCCCATTGTGTGCCGTGAGAGGTGACAAATGTTATTAAGATTGCCTAGTTTAATTTGAACCCAACTCGGGTCTTATCGTTAGCGGGATCTTAAAAGAGCCTCTCGGCAGTGTATAGATTTCAAATATAAGATTTTACAGGGGCCGTGAAGGACATTTGGATGTCATTAAATGGATGAGTTATAATTTATAGCCTAATTAAAATCGAAGAACATTTTCAACAACAATGCAACAGTAGAGGACAGAATCAGCATTCATGAAGAAGGTGAAGACCTGCAGTTAATGATGCTTACAGTTTTAAATCGCTTACTAATACAAAAACTCATAGATTCTAGCTGATTTTTTATTAACATGGAAACAAAATTCCCAGAATGCTTTACTGTTCCACCACAAATGACATAAAATATTCTTTACATGGTTTGAGTAAAGAATGACTGAATTTTGTCTTTTTTTTAAAATCCTCGACAGCTCCAGCTCATCAGGTCCTATGAGATGTGCAGGAGCAGCCACACATAAAAAGAAGAGAAGGTAGATGTGTAGATTGACACACAGTGTTGAACAGCAGCTGTGATCTGAGGTGCTTGTACACGTCGCATGTTTGCAGTGAACACAAAGCACCAAAGCAGAAAAAAGCTTTCGTATCTGACAGGTCAGTGTCTTATGAGTGCTATGTGCAGTGTACTGTACATGCTCATACTGTGTACTGGTGGTATTAGGAAAGAATAGTTCCTGTTACAGAACATTCTTGTACGGATTATTCTGGAGTCTCTTTGTCTGGTTTGGCTACTTTTCCAATACAGAAAAAAAGGTCCATGCAACCAGTTGGCAGAAGCTTCAGCTAGATCCTTAAGGGATAGTTCACCCACAAAAAGAAAACTGCGAAAATCTGTCATAATTTACCCACCCTCATGTTGTTTCAAAAGTGTATGATTTTTTTTCTGCAGTACAATAAGATCATAATTTAAAAAATGGTGGTAAGCTAACAGTTTCAGTTTCCAGTTACTTCCCCTGTATAGACAAAATGACCAAAATACCTACTTTTATGGTCCACAGTATAAAGAAAGTCATGCAAGAACAATTGTTAAAAGAGAAAAGGTATATAATTGTAATTCAATTATAAATTTAAGAGTGTATATTTATAGTGTGTGTGTGTGTGTGTGTGTGTGTGTATATATGTGTGTATGTATGTATGTATGTGATATATATACTGTATATATTTGTAATATATATTTAATAAATTTCTATTGGTGGAGGCTTCTGCTAGATCCTTATTGGAGAGTTCAAAAAATTAAAAAACTGTCATAAATTACGCAGCCTCATGTCATTCCAAACTGTTTTTTTTCTATGAAACAAAAATTTTTTTTTTTTTTTTTTTTAAAGATTTTTGACATTTTTGCCTTTTATTAGGAGAGGACAGTATATAAGAAGTGGGAAGAAAATGAAGTGGGAGAGAGAGGGGGTACAGAATTGAGAAAGGACTGCAAGCCCGGACTCGAACTCGGGTCGTCCAAAGTGCAAAGGCGCTATATGTCGAGGCTATCAGTGCCAAAATTAGGAAGATATTTTGAAGAATGCTAGTACTAATCAAACAGCTTTATTGACCTCTGACTTCTACTGTATGGGGGGAAAAACACACAGACATTTCCCAAATTATCTACTTTTATGTTCTACAGAAGAAAGTCTTAAGAACAATTTCTAAAAGAGATAAAATATTACTATTCCCCCAAAAGCTTTATACCAACTGGACATGTCTTTGTAATCTTATGAGACAATAAAAAAATTAAAATCCATCCATTGTGTATTTGCGTTCTATTAGAAGGCCTCTATTGAGCAAGCAAAATTTCCATGTGTAGGTGGCTGATAAATGAACTTATCATATAATGCAATTATGAAATGATTTCTTTGACTTGGTTCCTAAGCAGTTAAACATCAGGCCGCATGAAAACCGCATTAGTCGGAGGGACCCAGGAGGCATCAAAGCGCAATCAACTCATTTAGTGCCCCTGTGCTTGCTGTGTAATTACTAAACCACAGCAGCCAAATGGAGATCGATGGCTGACCGAGAGGCAGAGCGATGAAAACACCGAGTGAGAGAGAAAAGCCTTACGCTCAGCTGCACATCTGAAATACCATGTCTGCGCAATAAAATGTCACAACACGCCGTGTCTGCCGCAAAACAAGATTACCTGATGTCAAAAGCGCAAGATACATATACAGCCAGTCATGCAAGGGGAAAAGCTTCAAGCATGGAAGATTCACTGCGGCTCAGACATCAAGCAAAGTCAAATTTGGTGGTGAAAGCTACAAAAGGAGAGAAAACGAGAGAGAGGTAATGCAAGGGTGAATCAAGACAGTATTAATTTCACTCTAGAAGGAGCACTGATGGGGATTGAGGAGGGATTTTTTTTCTCCAGAGTTTGGCGTCATGCGGTTAACTAATTTCATTTAGCACGCTACAGGAAAAGAAGCTGGTGCAAATCAGTAAAATGCACCTTTTTTATTCTCGTTATGTTAACATGTACAGGAGTAAATCAGGTATTGCACAACACCCTTTATCACATCTAAGTTTGTTAAAACACAAAATAGAACTAATACTGCCATCTTTTTACATTAAGCAGCATTCTCTGCAGCAGTCACTGTAAATCAAGACCACCTTCCATTACAGAGAATTTAAAGGAATTGTTTCCAAAGCTGAACACCAAATCAGCATGATTTCTGAAGGATCATGTGACACTGAAGACTGGAGTAACGGCTGAAAACTCAGCTTTCCATCACAGGTATAAACTACATTTTAAAATTATAGAAACAGTTCCCCAAAATATCCTCCACACTATTACACCACCAGCCTGAACCACTGATTCAGGATGGATCCATGTTTTCATGTTGTTTATGCTAAATTCTTACCTTACTATTCAAATTTTGCAGCTAGCAGAAATTGTTATTCATCGGACCAGACAACCTGTTTCCAATCTTCTGTAGTCCAGTTCTTCAAAATATTCTGGATGAGAAACAAAAGTCATATAGGTTTGGAGCTACTGTACACGAGGGTGAAAAAATGGCAGAATTTTCATTTTTTAGTTCAACTATCTCTTTAAAGAAGATAATTGTCAACCTCTCCAGAGTGACTGACAGTTTGAGGTAAAATCAATGACGGGAAACCATACGTGCTTGAACACGAGCAGAGATCAGCAAGAAGGGGCGAAGAACAAAGGCTGAGAAATTACTGCCAAATCCTCAATTCTTCATCTCCTGACAGCAATTCATCCCCACTCATCTTGGTCTTTTTGGCAGGATCTTACATTTTCTTGCAGCGGTAATTTTCTTGACCTTTGTATCTGGCAGTGCAATTTCACCGTCCTCCCTTTAATATCAGAGAGAAATATCAGCGGGGTTATGCGGTTGACAAAGGGGCCAGCACATAACAAGTACTGCCAAACTCCTAGACATGAACTCAGGAATAACAGAGAAAATCGATAATGGCCCCACTGTTCCTGATCTTTTAAACGATGTGGACTGATGGGAGATGTGGGTGCTGGCAGAGCTGAACAGAGCAGAAGCAAAAGTGGAACCGTGGATCTTCTGTTGTTGACCTCTTGAGCGACTAGCATTGTGGAGTCAGTGGGGTTATGCTAACACACAAACCCAGAAGAGAATCTTTTGTGTCCTCCCCCTCAAGTGCACAGACCCCTGTGCTGACGGTGTTGGCAGGGGAGGCTTCATAATAGAAACTGTTTACTGGGTAAAACATAGAACTCTACGATCCTGCAGAGGTTTTTGGAAAGACAAATTGAGCATTTAATCCTATAAAGCCCACTGCAACATATTGTATTCATTGTATTGAATTGCATTATTTGTTTTGCCCCACAATAAAAACTACAGATCTTTGATATAGAGTGACAACTAATATATGTAAGCATTTTATGTAGGTAGTCTATAAAGATCACACATATACTGTATATGCATACAGTTGCATATTTTTCTTATTGAAGGCACAATATACAAGTAAAATGATAAAATAATCTCTCAAATCACTATTTCATATATGTCTACACATTGCCCCTTACACAGCTACTGTATGCATACGGAGAACCTATTTCAAATCATGTAAATGGTTTTCAAATGGTATTTACTTAAGGACAACAGTTGTGATGATTTCTTAAATAGCCAACAATTACTTTAGTGGGATTTAAAATGGCAATGTGTCCAGAGGCTGTGCGCTCTTCAGTGGAGTGTTTAAGTGCTCTGTTGCTGGGGATCCTTTCACTCTCTCTTTCTCTCTATGACTGAAGGAGGGCAGACTGACTGTAGGGGTCTTGGCCCGGCTTCCATTTGAGAGCGACAAGCTATGTTTTCTCTTCACAATCTGCCAAGGGATCATCCTAGTGTTTACTGCTACAAATACAGATGACTTTGGAAGTGTTTCCCCCCCCCCTTCTATCA